>VXBD01015658.1:44290-56871 GCA_013399975.1 Indicator maculatus | reverse complement strand
GTGATAACCAAGAGCTGACCATTAGACTCATTACTTTAAGGCCTGAGGGGAGGTTCCTGAGAATTTGTTTTGACCATCTCATATGTATTCCTTCACTCAGGGGACTCTGATTCTGGCTGACCCTGCAGGGTAGGTAGTTAGATGATACTGCAATGAGATTATGGTTGCCCAGGTTCAGTGCCTCATGGCTGTCCTGGGGCTATGTGACACTGGTGGTGCTGTGCTGACTGGTGGTGCTGGCTTACTCACTTGCTTCCTCCCACAGCTGGGATTTAAATTATTCCACAGTTCTGCTACCTACTAGCACAGTTCTGTTACCTTTTCTGACACTGTCATTGAGCAAGAGCTGCATGCAAACACTTTCCAGCTCTACACAGGTTTAGGATTAGGTTGTTGGGTTTTTTTACCTTGTTTTGCTGAATGTTTACAGCTTTTTTTTTGTTTGTTTTGAAGAGATTCTGGACAAAGAGCCTAATCTGTTCCATTTTAGAATGGATTCCATTTAGAATCATGGAATTGTTTGGTTTGGAAAAGCCCTTTAAGATCCTTGAGTCCAACAGTCAACCCAACACCACCATAGTCTTTAGACCATGTCATGAAGTGCCATTATCCACACTTTTTTTGAACACCTCCAGGGACAGTGACTCCACCACCTCCCTGGGCAGCCTGTTCCAATGTTTGAGAGCTCATTCAGGGAAGAAATTTTTCCAATCTAAACCTCCCCCAGCACAACTTGAGGAAATTTCCTCTTGTTCTTTCCTCTTGTTACTAGGTAGAAGAGACCATCACCCACCTGCCTCAAATATCCATTCAGGTAGTGGTAGAGAGTGAAAAGGTCTCCCCTCAGCTAATGTTTTGCATCATGCTGTGGCCCTACAGCTTGAAGTTCAGGATAGGAATATGAACTGTAACCTAGTAAATGAAGGGAAATTATTTGAAGGGAAAATCCTACATTTTAGTGCTTATGTAGCATGCAAAACAAGGTGTGAAATAGAGAAAGACCTTCTGTAGAGATATTCTTCTTAGTCCTCTGACTTCTGCAGTGCTGCAGTTCAAAGGAGTGTGAGCTTTTTGTTGTAAATTTGCTGAAGCTTCCACCTGAAGCCCAGGTTTTCGATGACAGGCAATATTCATTAGTGAAAATCATCATTGTTCCATCCAGCTGAAGAAAATTGCTCTCTCTTGAAATCAGAGGTAATCTGCTCTTTGAATGTATTCTCAGTAGACATCAGCCAATTCTCACCACTATTTAATAGATGCTATCTTCAGCACTGGTTGGACAGGAAGAATGGACACTCAGGCATCACTGATGTGTTTAGGGGGACTTTCAAGATGTGTTCCTTAGCAGCACCCAAGCATTCCCCTAAACTGCAGCACTATTGAGACATCAGTTTTTCAGCACCAGGCTGTTTGAAACTGATTGGCATGAAGTGATTCCTGTTTTCAAAACCCATAGAATACACTTTTTCCCCAGCAGGCAGCATTCTCAAGCTCTGCCAACTTAACTCTTTCCTTCACTGTGCTCAGAAGAGAATGGAAGCAATTTCTTAGTGTGTACAAATGAATAATGAAACGTTGGGACTTTTCCTCTGCTGCATTTTCTTTTTGGGTGTCTGTGTTTTTTTTTTTTCCTGTGAACAAATCATTCCTGTGTGCATAGACACAACCTGAGGAAAAAAAAGCATCTGCACCACCACAGGAGTGTTTGTCTGCTGGTAAGGACTGTTGCCATAGATGGGAATTCAACATCGACATGACAGAATTTATTTTTCCTTATATGTAGACACTGATCAAGTAGTGACATCTGGAATCTACCCTAGAGGTTCAAGCCAATAAAATATTAATAGCTGCCACTTCCAGCAAGAAGGGTGGAAACAGCACAGCAGAGGAATCTCTGATATTTTTGCACCTATTGTTCTTCCTAACTCCTTAACCATGTCCCCTTCCACATACTCTGCTCCTAAAGAAGAGAATTCTCCCTAAAGGGAAAATAAATCTGGGGCTGAGACACAATTCCCTGTCTCTGATTTAGGTAAACTGCTGTTCAAAGAGCCCCATTTTCTCTGTGTGGTTTGTTGGGAAGTGGACAAGGGACAAGGGACCCTCGCTGGTCCTTCTCTCTCCCACAGAAGCTGGAAGAAGTACAAACTGACCACACACAGGTGGTTCACATTGCAAACCAGCCACAGAAATCAAGGCAGTGCCAGGGAGTCTCATCTGCAGCATTCCCCATTTTACCCAGGCTTGCTTTTGTTGTTGGATTTGATGTGTTCAGTTGTGATGAGCAGGGAGAGTAGGTGGAAGAGAAGAACTGTTGAGTCTTGCTTCAGACAACCCCATTCTTCCCATTCCTCTCATTCAGTGAATAAGTATTAATAGTCACTTATGCATAAGAAGAAATAATGAGGTTTAATGAATCTCCAAAGATCAGCTGCTTCATAAAAGCAAATGCCACACTTTTATCAGTTAAAGGCCTCCAAGTCCAATATCAGCAGCAGGGGGAATTTTTATTTTAAAGCAAATTGCACCCAGTTTCGGTAAATTATCATAGAATGATTACTCGACTTTTATCCAGTCGATGTTATGCCTCCCCAGTGAATTGGTTTATTGTCAGCATGTCTGTTCAAAACATGTCTTCCCTAGAAAGCACTCCTTCATTCAGCTTCTGCTGCTGGAAGCAGGCAACAGCTTGAAGCCAGCAGCTGCTCTTGCACAAAGCAGGTAGAGATGCAGCAAGGCTGCTGAATCCATAACAATAAGCACATCATGACACAATTACAGTAAATCTCCAGAGTGGTCTGTACACACAAAGTGCCATATGTTTTGTGTAGAGGAAGTGTGCATTAGTAAAACCAGAGCACAACAGAAGCGTTTTCCATAGCGCTCCTGTTAGCATGAAATTGATTTTTTATCTTGCAAATTCGCATTGACAGACGCGAGGATGGTATGTGAATGGCCAGCCAGTTAGACCTGGGAGGTATAGCTAACACCCTGAAGAGCAAGAGCCAGGTGATAGAAAGGTTTGGGGGGCTTTTCCAGTTGTAGCTGTGCATAATCTAATAGCTGGTGCCTCCATTTAACCTTCCTTTGATGCAGCCTTCCTTCCCCACCACCTGTAATAGCTGTTCTGTTTTCTAAAGGTCTCCATTTGACTTTGAACAGGTTAATAGGATTTACTGCTTCTGCAGCCTGCCTAAACAAAACAGATTGTCAATATGGACAATACTTTGTGGTCTGTCAGGGAATAATAGACTGCTTTCTCCATCCCTGCTTTTAGGAAGTGATTTAGTTGCCTAAAGATTTAGATCCAAGTGGGAGAAGGGGGGGAGGTATTTTTTTCTGTGTGGCTCTAGTATGTGCTGGCGCTGCTAAAGAGCTGCTTGGCATTTGCTGTATCAGCTGGTGATGGTCATCTCCTTTTCAAATGGCAGCTTCATGATTCTCCCTTAGAGATGTCTGTAGAAATATCACTGTGGCTAGATCCCAACCCTACAAAATACATAACCCAGATGCATTTCAAAGACTGCAGTGGACCCTTGCAAACGTTTCCTGCTATGAACTGCATGAGTCGATCTCTTCCTCAAAAGCACTAATCTCCTAAATATTTTTCTTTTCTCTGTGTGAACCTGCATTTTAGGTTTCAGTGGCTTTATGTGTTGCAAAGATGTTTCTAAAGTCCCTGTGTGTCCTAAGAAAAGGACTTTTCCCCTGGCTGTTAAGCTCTCTCTTGCCATGCCTATTGCTTCCTGCTGCAACAATCAGAATATAACGATGCAGCAAATTTTACAGGGATGTAAACTGCACGAACTAAACAGAATTGCCATTTCCTGAAGTATCAGGTCCCTTCCAAATGCTGTCTGTGCATTTACACCTCTATGAGTTGTGAAGCTCTGTAAAAGAGCTTAGTGTTGTTAAAAATGATGATACTGGTTACATGCAAAACATCTGTAAGCAAAATGTACTGCGTGTCCAGACTTTTCTGGATCTTGGAAATGCTGGTGGTGGTTCACTGTGATTATAAGAGCCTAAAAATTACCAGAAGTATTAGTCATTTAATCCTATGACTTTTAAATGTCAGGGATGAACAAAATCCCACCACAGTGCATGGTATTCTCTAGCCTGAAGTGCTCCTTTTGTGTGGCTGTTCAGTTTCCTTAAACGTGCTGATTCACTTAAAACAATCTAGAAGAGCACTAGAAGATCTAGTTGGGGGTGTCCCTGCTTACTGCAGGGGGTTGGACTTCAGTGACCTCTAGAGGTCCCTTCCAACCCAATGCATTCTATGATTCTTACATAAGCAAGAAAAAGGAATGTGCTTTTTGCTTTCTCATTGTGTCCCTGCCCAGAAACTTAAAAAAACCCCCACCAACAGAGTTATTTGCAAAGTCACACAAAGATATTTTCCTTTTGCACACTTACTGGGAATAACCTCAGATGGTGGGAGATGTATAATCCCAATTTGGATACTAACAAGAGTTGATGGCCTTCCAGATTAGCAAAATCAGCCCCATCTATTTCCAGACAAGGGACAGCCACAGATGACAGTTGTCACCAGCAGACTGAGCTAGTGCCCAGAACTTGAGCAGTGTTTAAGCAGGGGAGTTTGATCTCAGAGCACCTCTGAACTCTGGGCTGAGCTTTGCAAAGACATCTCCTTCAGCATGGGCACACTTAAGAGCAACAGGCTCTGTCTCATCCACAGCTCCTTGGAGAGCTCAACTCAGCACTGGAAGCTTCAAATGTGTCTCAGGGGAAGTTTAGAAGAGGATATGAAAAGCCACTAGACTATTAACCACCTGAAAGAGTCATTCAGTGGCATTTTTTAGATCACTTATGCAGGTGCATAGAGCAGTCAGAAGCCTTGTAATTCTTCCTCTGACTTCAGGTGTTTCAACATTTGCTCTATTTATAAGGCCATGTGGTGAGAGGACAGGCAATGGTTTGAAACTAGAGCAGAGTAGGTTTAGATTGGCCATCAGGAAGAAGCTCATTACTAGGAGGGTGGTGAGACACTGGAAGAGGTTTTCCATAGAAATCATGGATCCTCTCATTCCTGGAAGCTGGTCTAGTGAGAGATGTCCCTGCCCATGGCAGGGGAGTTGGAACTGGATGATCCTTGAGGTCCCTTCCAACTCAGGGTGTTCTGTGGTTCAATGAAACAAAGCTTCACTGAAATTATAAAATGGGACTGTTTCAAAAGGCTGTTAAAGATTTTTCTGCCCCAAACAGACTGCCAGCTGGAACAGTACAAGCAGAGTTTGGAGCCTCTGCAAATAGAGTAGTATCTGGAAGGATGTACTTGCTGTATCAAAGCCTTCAGCATGTAATGCACACCAGCTTACTGCTTTGTGCCTTCTAAGTATTGTGTCAAAAACTATAAGCTGCTGTAAGGCTACAGAATCTTAACCCCTGGTTTGTGCACACAAATAAAGAGGTCAATTTATCATCATCTCTGAAAAGCTAATTCTCTATTTTTAAACTTTTAAATATCTTAGGGAGGTGTACAAGAGCTATCATTGTTTTCCACTCTCTGCTATTACCTGCAAAAATCCATCCTTCAGACCATTTTCAAGATGGGTTTTAAGAGTCTCAGTGATTACATATGAAGAATTTTTTTTCACAGTATTGCTAGAATCTAATGTTTTTCTGTACACAACAGTTACAGACTCAAATGGTGAAATGCATCTTTAGGTTTTTATCAAAGAATGTCTGAGAGACAGACTCAAGTTTCACATGGAAAAGACCTATTAGGTGGAAATGGTAAAGGTCTGAATTGTGAAATCATTTCACACTCATCTCTCTTGAACTTGCCTACTGAAATTTGGAAACATTACCTTACTTCATTTAGCATTTTCTTATTCTAAGTTAAAAGCTACTACTGGTGGTGTCTGTTACACTTGTTATTGCCTGACTGTTGATGCTGCTGCTGTTGCAATTTGATTTTGTCATGTAGAATTATTGTCTCTTGATTTCATCACTTAGAATCTATCAATCAAAGATCATTCAGGCTGAAATGAGAAACTTAGTCTCATATATTGCCAGATTGTTATCATAGAACTACCATCATATGCTGTAAGTTTATGTTAGCTTACCAAAGCTACTCTAATGTTCCAGATACATGACATAACCTCTATTCAGCATCAGAGTCCCAGCATGGAGGGGGTTGGAAGGGATCTTTGGAGGTCATCTAGTCCAGCCCCTCATGACTGAGCTTTACAGGAGTTACCAGAATACAGGACCTTTGTTCTGTTCCTTATTCTAGTATCAAGTGATAAAATGAGAGGAAGTGACCTCAAATTGCACAAGGGAAGGTTTAAATTGGATATTAGGAAACATTTCTGTACTGAAAAAGTGATTAGGCATTGGAATAGGCTCTGTAGGGAGTTAGTGGAGTCCCCAGCCCTGGAGGTGTTCAAAAAACACGTGGGCATGGCACTTTGGGACATAGTTTAGTGGCCATGCTGGTGTTAGGTCGGTGGTTGGACTTGATCCTAGAGCTCTTTTCCAACTGAAACAATTCTATGGTTCTATGAAACTGCAACCTGTTCACATAAACTTGGGCACCCCTTAGCCAGCCTGCACACACAAAGGCACTTTGGCTGTACTTCCTGCCATATGGGGCCTTTGTTTGCTCTCCTTCTTGACAGATGCCCACGCTAAAGGCACAGAGACAGACAGACTGCCCTGGAAGAGCAGACAGCCATTTGGAACGTGCGCGGGGCTGCGTTTTTTTCCACACCATCTCCATAAGACTACACCTGCGACTGAAGCAGGTGATTGGAAGTGGAGTGGATGCATACAGACAGATGGATTAAGACAGCAGTAATTGTGCTTGCACTTGATTACAGTATTAACAGGCTCCAGGTGATTCCTATTTTTCACAGCGTCACTCATCTCGACAAATCCCAGCAGGCTTGGAAGCGGGGCAGGGGCGCATCCTGCTTTTTTGCATGACCCTCTTTCCAGTGTGAGCACTTAGGAGAGTTCCTCTGCCGAAAAGCAATTAGCTTCTGCAGTCTAGGGTGCCATTTAGAATATCCAGGCTCGTGTGTTTCATCATAAAATTGACCTTTTTAATTTTTTATGCCTGAGATTCGCCACTAAAAAGAGTAAGCACTGGAAAAAAAAAAATGCAGCCCTAGAGAAAATACTGAAGGCATACGGAGAATTTATTAAAGGATGAGTGGTCCTGAAGTGCTGCAGATAGCAAATCCATCTGAACATAATAAATATGAAGCATGCAGTATTGTCTGCTTAATTTTTAAGTAATTGGTGTCCTTAGGTAGTGTAATGATACTGATTACAGGAGAAGCAGAGGACCAGCAATGTCTGGTGCCTTGCCACACTCACACTTTTCCTCTACTAATTCCATTTCCATACCAACGCTGTCTGCTTGTCAATACCTTTGAAGGGCTGTGTATTGATTATCCTATTCTCTCAGAGTTTGGTTTGCCTTTTTTTTTTTTTTCCCTTTTGGTAACATTGCCTAGCTTGGGAATATACTTTTTTGTCAAAGTTTTGCATGGTTTTGATGTACTGGAGACTTCCAAAAGATGTTGAGATTCAGGAGAGACATTCTACCCAGACAGCTTGAGTAAAAAAAGCTGCCCGCACTAGTAATGTCTTCCATCTCTGGCTACTATCAAGTTTCCATGGAGATATTAGAGAATTTCAATAGTACAAGAGTCCTCAAAATTTAGAGTACAAATAGATGCTTTAGGTATTAGGAGTTTCCAACAGAAACTGACATAGTTTTAGACCTCTCAGTACTTTTGCTCTAAAAATACAATAGCAAGTTTCGTTTGCATCTCTGCTCCATGGACAGAAAGTGGGCAGACAGCGCCTTGAACTCTGCTTGGAAGTGGTTTGAGGTCAGCTAAGGTTCTTGCTTCTGACACCTGTTCCTTCTTCTTGATCTGGTGTTCAATATCCCTACAAAACAGCAGGGTGTGAAGGTTACACAGGGTAGAGACACAGTGCAAAGAAGAGGAGATTTGGAAGGAAGCAAGAATATCCACATATGCAACATCCATAGATATGTGAGTGTGTGTTTGTATATAATGATTTCATAAAGTCTAACTTGGTTGACTGCCTCACAGTCACAGTGTTTCTTAGGAATTAATGAAGCAGAGCTCACTGCAGTCTATACAGAACAGACCTTCAGCTGGTGTAGAACTTAAATATATCACGTAAAGAAATTGTCACTCATTTGGCTGCATCCAGCTTCAGAGCCAGCCTGTGCTGTCTGGATACTAAGTTGTAGGCATTCAGCAAAGCCATTGTTACATGCACATTACACAGAGCATTAGAATAACTCAATGGTCAGTCAGCATCAAAACCCACTGCCAATAAAAAGCATTCCAGAAGAAGCCATGTGGTAATTCAGTTCCCATAATGAATTAACTAGGTAATATTGTACTCTGGTCTGAATGATGACACATGAGAAACAGCTTTTGCTTGGGGATGAACCATCCATCAAGAAAGCAGCAAACTGCTTAACTTTCAAGGAAAAAAAAAAACCCACCAACAACAAGCAAACAAAAATCCCAAAGCAAAACAAAACTACCAAAGCCAAAGGTCATCTATCCTGTGCCATTTCATCTCTTAGAAGTCCCCTCCTTCTCATTTCTGGAACTTTTCCATGTAGCACATTAGGTCACTCTTCTTTCTTCCTCTGCTCACTGTGGATGCTGTAGCTTATTAAACAGGACAGCCTCTTTTTTTTTATCATTTTCCAAGATCCCAGTTTTGCACTTCTAAAACTGTTTTGTAGCTATTTCTTTAACCTTTCTCTGGTCTTCCTTGCTCTTTGGCAGGTCCAGTGCTGCTGTTTTTCTTGCACCATCTCTTTTGATGTTTGCTGAATCACCCTGAAGCCTTCTGCTTTGCCTGGCAACTTTTTAAACCTTTGAATTTGTAGAAATGACTCTATGATTCTATAATCTACCATCTATGATGGTTGGAGTCAACCTCCCTGTCATGGGCAGGGACATCCCTCAACTAGACTTGGCTGCTCAGGGCCTCATCCAACCTGGCCTTGAACATCCCCAGGGAGGAAGCATCCACAACCTCCCTGAGCAACCTGTTCCAGAATCTCAGCCTCTCATACTGAAGAACTTCTTCCTAAGATTCAGTCTAAACCTCCTCTGCCTAAGCTTAAAACCTTAACCTTTATTCCTAATCATCCCAGTTATGCTTTGTTTTCTAACAACTTCTTCCCATTAGCAACTTTTCTCTGATCCAAAATCCTCTTTCATTGAGTCACAGAATTGTTTCAGTTGGAAAATACCTCTAAGATTATTGAATCCAATCACTGACCAAACACCACCATGGCCATTAAGCCATGTCTCAAAGTGAAACTCCCTTGGAACTCTCTTTGTTCTCATAGCAAATCCTTCTCCTCAGCTTTTGCTCTGTGTTCTCTTCACTGTGCCTGTTTGTTTTGTGTTATTTAGACACCAAGTCCTTAGGGGCACAGGCTGTCACTTTATCTATGCTCATAATCCTCAGTGTAAAACTATTGCCCTCCATAAAGCCATAGCGAGGGCACAATTATTTGACTGATAAATCAATTGGAAGGAATTCTTCCAATGATTAATGAGGCTGTCATATCAACTAGGACACCTGCTCGTTGTTTTTTGAGGTACTGACAAATAGAACAGTTGTTAATTATACCAGCCATAGCCTGCTTAGTGCTCAGGCAAAGTTTTACTGTCCCTGAAAGTTACCTTGCCATCAGTTCCTCCCCTTCACAATACCTGCTGGAACTGGAAATTTTGTGCTCTGGGTTTTGCTTGCTAATGAGCTCTTTAAGCTTAAGCTCTCACAAAATGCCCTGTGAGGAGCAGGAGCACAGGCAAAGATGGAAGACTGAAGCAGCCAACAGAAGAAAGCATTGTACTTAGAAAACTAATTTTCCTCTAAGTATGGTAGATAGCAGCTCCCTGAAGCAGAGTCCTTGCATTCAGAAAACCAATTTCTGGCAGATTACAGAGGTTATTCCCCTTTGGTTTTCCAGCATCAGACAGGAGATGGGAATGGAGAACCCTCTCTCAGGGGGCTGGCAGCTTCACAAAAAAAAAAACAGATGGGACCTGACAGGCTATTTCCAGGAGATGGAGTCTCTGAAGCAGGAAGCAAGGATGCCTGAACGAGTATGGGGAAAGCTCCTGCTCTTAAACTGGGTGAATCAAGGACTCATTTGACAGGAGGCAGCATCCTTTCACAGGCTACCAACTGTCATGTTTGTTATGTGACACTCTTAGCACTCAAAGGTTGTACTAGGGATTGTGAAATATTTGGCGAGTGGAATGTCTGACCTGTGCACCACAAGCTGTCTCTACTTGGTTTTGACAAGAACCATTTGTTTGGCTTTGTCAGTTGGTGCCTCTCCCTTAATCTCCAGATTCCATCATGTAAAAAACCCACCTCAGAGCACATCACCTCTCCTCTCCTCGTGCCATCATTTAAACCTCACCCACCAGGGGCTCAAGGCATCCCACTTTTCCTTGTTTCTTACCCATCATTTAAGACTTAAAAAGAAAATTATTTTCTGAAAATGCTCCAAATGTAAACAGTTAGAGGTCTGCTCCTGCCAACCTTTGAAACTCTAATCTCTCATCTTGAAAATGTAATTGAGTGTTGGCAGGAGCTGCACACCACATCTGGCAGAGTAGGGGTGTCCCCAAGGAGCTGGCTCTGTGCTTCACAGGAATGCAGGCAGGTACTCTTCTTCTCCAGCTGCAGGGAAGTGTGCCAGCTTTTTAGCTGTTGATGAAAACAAGTTTCTGCAGGAAAAGAAAAAAAAAGAACAAAACAAAACAACACCAGAAAACTGGATAAAAAGGGCTAGTATAGGTCCTGATCTAGTCTGCCAAACATAGGTGCTAAATTTAAAGTTATTGGAGAAAGGTAGATATCTGTATTCCTCCAGAATGCTCAGAGAGGTGCTGAAAGTGCAGCTTTAAGCTTGGGGCATGGTATGTGTGCATGACAACGTGTGTGGCTCTTAGTGCAGGAAATCAGCTGTGAACAGAGACTGAGGGCTCAAATAGAAGGGGGGGTTGTGAAAATCCGCATCAGATCTGGTGTTGAATTCAAACACTTGTCTTGGAGCAGGTTCTTCTCATCCTTGAGGGGACAAAATAGAGGGGATGGCAATAAAACCTCACCAACACAAGAGGCAGGAATTAAAATACAACCTGAGCCCAAGTGGTGAAAGTTATAGCAGGCATCATCTCCAGTGGTCCCTTCCAACCCTGCCATTCTATGATTCTGTGATTCTATAATTCCATCATTAAGAGTCATGAACTTATGCAGTGGCTTTAGCTTGATGTCACCTCCCACCTTCCTGCTCCTGGGCTGTGGCAGGGTCTGAGGTGACCCCCAGTTGAATCCCTGCTGATGCTATGGATACCTCTGAGAGCTGGTCTGTGGGTAGAGCACTTGCAGTTCTGTGCCCCATGCTCTCATTTACAGCTAGGCAGTTCTTGGAAAGCAACTTGTGTCAGTGTGAGCAAACCATCACACAACTTTATTGCTGCACCTTGCAGAGCTGTTCCAGGGGATCCCTTCCTTGCTTTAGCCTTTGACCCAACCAAACAAAAAGCCTTTATTATGGCCACTCATCATTACATCTTGCATAGATACTCAATACATTTTGGAGCAGCTTTTTGTCTTCCAGGAAAGTCACTGTATCCTAATATGATTAGTACAGTTATTGCTTGTGGCAACATTAGGAACAGGTTTCTAATATCTTTTGCCTTCAACAATGTGCATTTCAATGAATTTCAAACATGTAGGCAACTAAATCTGGTATAATGTAAGTGCTATGTAAAGTTGGATGTTTTTTATGCACACCAACATGTTTGTAGCTGCACCCCCATTCCCACAGCAAAGATATGCATATGTTCATTGAGCTTTAATTAATAGAATCCTTGCCAATTCCTCTTTAGACCTTTATTATCCCTTTCTTTTAATGTGCTCCATTCATCACTTTTAAAAATTAGACCAATTTAGTAACATAATTTGAATCCATAATTGAATTTGCTAGCTACTCTCAGACTTCACAAGTTAATCAAATGGCATAGTTTTAAACACATTTTCAGTGCTTGGGAAAAGAACTATGTTGGTGTCCAATCGGCCCACTGAAAACTGGAAACTCATATCTCATGCTCAGCCAGGTTCTGTGCTGATTAAACTTTCTCTCCTCACAAATAATAGACTTTTTCTGTTCCCTGATAAAAATTAATCACAGAAGGCTGTTCGGAAGGATGGCTAAAGTATAATTCTACTTAAAAATGGGAGATGACAAATAAATGAAAAATGTTAAGTGAGGTGGAAGAGAGATGTGTAATTGAGCAGCATTAGAACCATATGTCAAATGCCTTCATGGGAAAAGGCAGGAAAGGAAAATCCCAACAGTAGCTCCGTGAAAACACCAAAGCAACTGCTTCGCTTTCTATCCAGAGTGCTCTGGACTCACCAGGGACATTTCATGTGGGCTAGCATTTGACAGGTTAGTGTCTCTGTTTCTCTGTGCTGCCACACACACAAGCTTTATTTCCCCCCCCCCCCCCCCC
>VXBD01015658.1:15249-44238 GCA_013399975.1 Indicator maculatus | reverse complement strand
AAAAAAAAAAAAAAAAAAAGCTATTCAAATAAAGCCACCAGAAATTAACTCAACTTAGGCTGGACTGGCACGTGTCATCTATCAGATTGAGTTGCTACATCAGAAAGTTGGCTTCTTTTAAGCCCTGATATGTTGTCATTATTGCTTATCAGATTTGCCTGAATTTGTGTCAGACTTGATTTGAAAAGTCTGGTGAACAACCAGTGTGTAGATATATGTAGCATGTTTCTGAGGAGCTGTGTGTATGTGGAATAGGAGAAATGAAAATGCTGGCTCTCTGTGGAAAATCCGCATACAATCATGAAGGTCTGAAAAGACCTCTGTGGTCATCCAGAAAAGCATCAGATATCTGTGCCTTTAAAAATGTGATTGAATATCAGGAAGTCAATATTTGACTGTGTATGGAGAGAGACCTGGGTGCACGTCATGGCCAACTGTGAACCCCACCCCACCATGCCCACTCAACCATGTCCCCAGGTGCCATGTCCACACAGGGTTTTAACATCTCCAGGGATGATGACTCCACCATTTCTGTGGGCAGCCTGGCTCAGTGTTTCAGAACCCTTTCAGTGAAGTTTTTCCTAATATCCAATCTAAACCTCTTTTGGCACTACTTGAGGCCATTTCCTCTCATCCGATCACCAGTTACCTGGGAGAAGAGACCAACACCCACCTCACTACAAGCTTCCTTTGGGTAGTTGTAGAGAGTAATGAGGTTTCCCCTCATCCTCCTTTTCTCCAATCTGAACAACCTCAGTTCCCTCAGCTGCTCCTCACCAGTCCTGTTCTCCAGACCCTTCACGTGTTTTGAACAGCTCCAGGGATGGTGACTCCACCACCTCCCTGGGCAGCCTGTTCCATAACATATCCTTGTATCAGAAAAGGATTTGAGAATCCATGCAATGCCATTATAAATGGCTTTAGAAGCAGTTTGTTTCCCTCCCCCTAGCTGTATAACTTTACCAACAAAAGCATAAAGAACCATGCTATTACATTTTGTTAAAAGAAAAGAAATCTTAAATCTGCTCATGAAAAGAGCTAAAGCTATAGCAGCAGAAAATTGATTTTGTCAATATATTCCACGTCTCTTTTAGAAACATTTGTTTGTGTGGCTGTATTGATTCTCACTGCAGATATGCTCCTTCATTTTAATATTATCCCTCTGGTTTTTCTTACTTTCTTGGCTTGTGAGCAGAAATGCTGAGCAAATGATTCAGCACAAACATAAACCTTTTGCCCTTCCTCTTGACGAGAGAAACATTGTCTGTACTGCATAAAATATACAACTTTTAGCAGCACCAGAAAGTCTTCCAAATGACACAGTGTGGCTTTGTGACATAATTACTATGAGCTCTCTGAACTCCTTTCTGAACAGCTTTTCTGGGCAGCCAGTAAAGCCACCCCAGCTAATGACATGTGAGCAGCACGGCTTCACTGGAGACAAAAAGCAACGATCCCTAGATGGCAGGGAAAAGAAACTGGGAAAGGAGAGGTCATGTGCTGGCACTGAAATGAGAGGTGTTTCTTCCCACTGCTCTTACTTTTCTTTCTTTGGTTTGTTTTTTTATTATTATTTTTTTTTTCTTTTTTCCCTTTGCTGTTGGCATCACCCAAATGTTCTCATGCCACTTCCCTTTCCTCCTGTCACCAATTTAACAGGACAGAACAGTGACATCTCAGTTGCCTAACGCACTGCAGTCAAATCTTCACCCCAGTTAAGGTGAGAAAACATTCAACCTCTCATTAGCTTCCCACCTGTAAAACTACCTGCCCCTCAGAACATGAACTCCTGTCAGGTCTTTGATGTGCACACGAAACTGGGATGCAACAACAGTAATTGTGCTGCTAAACACTTACTGGTGGAGACTCCTTCCTCCATTGCCTTCATCAGCTTCCTCACCTAACTCTGCCTGAACTCAGGAACTGTGCTGCTGCTGCTTCTTCAGCAGGAAAGGAAATGAGTACAGCATCACTGCACTGTGATGTTTCACCATATTTTGACATATCCTTTAACTGGTAAAAGCCTAGACTAGTTCCAAATCACTCTTCTATTACTTTAGGTGTTTCTGTATATTTTTACCCTAAATAAAATATGTAATAAGTATATTAGGTATAATGAAGGGTACTGTGATTCTTTGTTGCTCATTTCCATTAAATAATTAAATGGTGGGGAAATGATGTTTAAGTTCCCTTTTATTATTTAGTAGTCATTTTAAAGCCTTACAGAAGTAGTGTTCCTGGCAGTATTGCTTTTGTGTAGCCCACAACAGAGAAGCAAACTAGTTAATTGAGTTAGTTGTATTTTTTGAGCTTATTTTCTGTCCCCATTTAGGATTTTCAATAAAGGTTCCAGCAATGTTGTACTAATTTTATCTTTAAATAGTAAGAAGAAAAAAAGTCAGGGAGCATTGGTTGTTATAAAAAAGACCATTTAATTCTCTGTGGGTATCAAAGTCAGTGAAATAGTACTTAGAGCTTCAATTAACATTTGGCTAAAGGCCAAAGAAAAATTAACAAAGATCTGGAATACACTTCTCAGACTGATTTTTTTTTCCTGATAGAATTATACTTTTAAAAGTAAGTCCTACTAGGCTTTAACTCCCCAAAACCTGGGCTCCTTTCCAAATTTAAGCTTGAAGATTTATGGCATTCCCCCCCCCCCTCTATTCTGCTTCCCAGGCACTATCTGCTTTTGGCAATTAATACAAACGTTATGGGGTTTGATTTGCTTCACTGCAGCATGTGAACTCCATTTCTTTTCATTTGCAGCTCTGAAATAGCATAAGCCTCTTTGTGACAGACTTTCCCATTGCAGCAGTACTGCTCACTGAGCCATGGGCTCGCACCATCAGAGTCAGCTGCACAGGCTGCATCCCTTTTGTTTTAGTTGAGATATGCTCCTGTCTAAGCAGTCAGGATAACTGATTCAGTAACACCTGAAGGGGGGCTGGAGCAAGGAGGGGGCAGCCTCTCCTCCTTCATGTCAAGCAACAGGATTAGAGGAAGTGGTTACAAACTGCACCCAGGGAGGTTCAGTCTGGATATTAGGAAAAAATTGTTGACTGAAAAGGTTCTCAAACACTGGAATGGTCTTCCCAGAGCAGTGGTGGAGTCACCATCCCTGGGGATGTTCAAGCAATGTGTGGACCTGGTGCTTAGGGACACGATTTAGTGTTGACCCTTCAGTGCTGGGTCAAGGGTTGGACTGGATGAGCTTGGAAGTCTTTTCCAACTGCATGTATTCTGTGATTCTCTCAGCTCTGTACATATTTCAGAATATCCAGGCTGCTATAAAAATGACTCCTAATGTCCAAAGAAGTGTGAGCAGGAGCCCTGCTGTGAAAATTTTTTTCATTGTAGGTTTGAGCTGACATTTGTAACAGCAGTAAAGCAATTGTTGGAGCTTAATAGCATGATGCATTCTCAGCTACTGCTATGTGCACACATCAGCCAAGATAGACTCTCCTATCAGCTGATATCAGCCAATCTAGTTTAGCAGTCAGGAGACAATGATGTGTCATCTTGTCACAGTTAAAAATAATTCTGTGAAACTTCGAGTATCACAGAGTTTGTCAGGTATACTTAATTGAGTTAAAGCAGCTCAGCTACTGATCAAATCCCTGTGGTATCACAGTGACATAACAGGCAGCAGCACATGACACTACAAATTATGGAGAGACTTAAATGATAGGTAAATAATTTGGATAGCAAGAGTGGAGGTGGATCAGGGGATGCTGGGAGAGCAGTAATAAACCCTAAGTGCAGTGCCCCAGTACTATCACATCTACTTGCATCCTTTTTCATGTTCACTTTCGTGTCCTGATGAGCTACATGTGAAATTGCAGCTTCTAAAGGAGGCAGTTTGGTTTGTTCCTTTAAAATCTGAATTCACACATGGTTTGATTTCAGTGTGATGCTTGTTTTCCATTTATCACAGGTATTTTAATGCATCTCATTTCTGTGTTTCTTATTTAATGAGACATACACCACACAGTGCTAAGCTGTGAGCTGGCATCGTTTTTCATGTTTTATTCAGCTTTCAGGAAAAATTCCCACTCTGATTCTTCCCACCTTGCTTTTGTATTGCCACTGTTGACTAATTCTCCATGGGTCTGACTGGAATATTAATATTAATATGTCATGTTCAGCAGTACCAGGGGTTTGCATCTAGGATTACATCTACTCTGAAAGGCTCTTGCAAGAGGAGAAAACAACTGTCACTGTGAGTTGTTGCTTTTTCTGTAAGTTAAGAAGGAAAACAAAAAAAGAGTTCCAAAAATTTAAAACAAAATCTGTATGAGTCCAAAGGATGCCAGGCACACATCTGGTAGAAGGAAACAGTTCCTAAGCTAATTTTATTATCAGCTTATGCAATTTGTAGCAAATTACTATTAATTTATTTCTAGTCCAAGTCATTCACTCTTTGACAACTTAGTCCAGCCCATACATGGAGATGTATTACCTGATGTCTGGTGTAGGTCAGTGATAGCTGCATGTGCAGTTGCATGGTGTGGGTATTTTAATCATCAAAGAAGCTACAGAGACTTGTACACAGAATCCCAGTATGGTGTAGGTTAGAAGGGACCTCTAAATATCGTCTCATCCACCTCCCCCTGCTAAAGCAGGTTCTCCTAGATCAGGTTGCACAGGAATACATCCATGTGGGTTTAGAAAGTCTCCAGAAAAAGAGACTCCAAAAGCTCTCTAAACATCCTGGTCCAGTGCTCTGCCAGCCTCACAGCAAAGAAGTTTTTCCTTCATTTTTCTTCACGTGTGGAAAAAAACAGAGCCATTGTCAGAGCAGGGTAGAGACACTGTCAGTTCTGCATTTTCCTCATTGGATTACAAATACTATTCTAAATATGGGAAACTGAACCTCAGAAAATTATATTGTTTTAGGAGGACAGGTAAATAATATGGGAATTTCCCCTATTGCTAATGCAATTGCTAATTCCTTCATTTCAAGAAGACAAATGGTGGCTGATGAGCTCTGTAAATACATCAGCTTTCAGTTTAAAGATAAATACAGCAGTATCTGCTTTCCAGTTTCTAGTGAAGCACTGTCACTTGCTCCCATTTCACCCACAATATAAGGAAAAAAAACAAAAGTAAACATAAAGAAATTTCTATGTCACATCAGAGAATTTCTCACCTTCCAACTCAATGAGCTACTAAATCATTTGGACACTCTTTTAAAGAGTCTTCAGTTGGAGGTCTTGTCATTCCTCTTCATCTTTAAAAAGAGTGGTGGTTTTCTGTCATTTACACTTGGCCTACTAAGTGCAAAACTGAAACCTTATTTTCTCATGTAAGAAAGAGGGGTTTGGAGCACACACCTCCCATAAGCTGTGTTTCTCTCTACTTGTGTAGCTGGGCTCAGGTTGAAGAAGTAGCTCTTTTGATCTTTAAAAAAGCTATCCTCCTGGAGCAGCTGTATTTTTCTGCTTCTAGACTATCAAGTAGAATCAGGATGTACATCAATTGCATTTATTCCCAGGCTAGCTGTCCAATACCTTAAGTCCACAAAGGCCACCAAGGGAAAAAAAAAAAAAAAGGTAAAGAAATGGAAGCAGAGTAAAGTGGCATAAAGGAAAGAGGATTTTTCTACTCAAGTTTCATCTTGAGTGTGCAGATAGTCTCCTCCTTGGTGACTGAAAAAGCATAAGTAACATTTACCTGGCCCAACATCTGGCCTCATGACATCAGATTTTGCATTTGTTTTCCTCTAAGAAAGCCTTTTCTGACATGAATAAATTGCTTAGCCTGGAAGTCCCAACAGCTTTGGGAGATATTCTTTATTATTCCTCTGTTCTTTGGAATCTGCATTTGGTTTTCATTCAGTCAGAAGATACCTGCAACCTGAATTGTAATTGCATGCAAGTTTTACTGGTGTCACTGATTTTATCCTGGTGCTTGTGTATTTATCACAGCTAAAAATATTCCTTCTCTCACTTTTTCTAATAGGCTTTCAGTTGTGTCTATCACAACTTTTCATTTACAGCCTGCTAATACAACACTCAGGAAAATCACTGCCAGATTCCACTCCTCTTTTCTCGCTGTGCTAGAACGCCACCGTCTCTGAGATAGATGAGTATGAATGGTGTTGATGAATTGTTATTTTTATCATTCCAAGCAAAAAGGTCTAAGGCACTCTAGACCCTCTCTCAGTGGAAGTTTAGAGAGGAAATAATCTGCAGTAACAGATTGTGAACAGCTGCTGAACAAGAAAGCAAATCCTTGTCATCGTATCAGCACTTAAACCAGTAATAGCTGGTTTGTAATGGAGGAAAGCAGAAGGCATTCCAAATACCAGGGACAGAAAGACATAGATTGCCTTCAGAAAATCTTGTCTTTACAAGGATACTTAAGTACTCTTTAAATGTAATTCATCATCTCAGACAACCCTGCAGGATGATGCATTTCTTCTATACACTTCCAGTTTCTTCCCTTTGAATGCAGTTTGCATCCTCATACTCAGTTGCTGAACATACTCATTTTTATCTATTTTATCAGGTATAGCTTAAAGCAGTAACAGGGCATAGGCACTGTCTGAGTACTGATGTAATCAAAAAATTGGAGGATTATTTGCAAAAAAAAGTAAAAAAAGATGTACAGGTGGAAATCAGGAGAAAACTTTTTATTTTCTTGCAAAAGCAGTAGGAGTTGGATTTCTCTCCAATATGAAAATAAATTATGGAAGAACAATGCTGCTGTTTGCTGATAGATTATATGTGCCAGAATAAGAAATGCCAGATAGAAATTCACAGTGCTGGAAAACAACTTTGCATGAACTGTTTTATCACATCTTGCATAATCATTTTGCCAAACCCAGTGTAAGGATACAAATGTTGCTTTATTTTTATTTTTTTTAAATATATTTGTAATCACTGGCAGTCTTTGCTAGTATTTGTTGTATTCATTTTGGAAGGAAATGCAAGGTGCTGTAGAATGTCCAATAAAACAAAGATTTGCCTCAGGATATTCACAGTGCACAAAAAAGAGAATTATCAGGGGACAGGTCAAGGTTATGTTTGCTGCAGAGCATTCAGGATCCCATAGATGTTTGATTTTCAGGTTCCTTTTCAAGCCAAGAGATAGGAAAAGAAAAATATTTCATTTCAGTGGTAATTTTATTTGTTGTTGTCTCTTAGAAGACTGTGTGAAACTTTTTTTTTAGAAAATAATTAACTGAAACAAATTCAGTAAGAATCAGACAAGCTGACCAGGAGTTTGAGTTTGTGTTCATCAGCAAGGAAAACGTGAGAATGAAAATGGTGCTGAGCTTTACCACTCATCCCAACATAGCTAACATGGCTTTTTGTTAGAGCCCCTGGAAAAACTACACCATCTGTTGATGGAATGTCACAAGATCATTTTAATGCTGAAGTAGCTGAAATCATTTCACAGAAATAATAAACCCAGCACAAAGCTGAAGCATCCCTGACCTCTCCTAGGTTTGCACAAGTGGCACAGGAACACAGTGATGGGGACAGAAGAGCATTCAGGTGACTGTCAGTCTCAGGCTGTGTCTTTAACCTTAGAACAGCCTCTGTTTAACTGTGATGCATTTAAAAGCATAAAGTTTAAGTATTTGCCATTAAGTATCCAAAACACAGTGAAATTCAGTTGTGCCCAGTACCAATCAAGGCTAAAAGAAATCTTTTTTGCTGACTTGCCAGTAAGGGACAACTGTCTCTCAGTTAATTAATTAAACTACATTTTCAACACATTCAAGAAGTTCTGAGGACCAGAACATTACTTTGAGCCTTAACCTGTTTACAACTGCTGAAGCATATTGGGATGAATGCAGGTTTACTCATCTACAGTCTGGTTGGCAACAGTTCTCTAGCACTGGAGGCAAGCAAAAAGAAAGAAAAGGAGGAATTGTGTCCTTTTAAGCTACATAATACAGAATATTGTTTGTCAGTATTCAAATATGAATACTCTGTCCATGCCAGGCTCAAATCCTGGACACTGCACTGCTGTCAAGGTGCTGCCCTGCATACTTTGCTGTGCTGGGGACCAGTGCACATTAGAGATGGAACATTTCAGTAAGTCCATAAAGATCTCTAAAACAATTGGGTTTCTTTTTGCCTAATAGAGCAGATTTGCAGTTGCCATCAGTGAGTCTAATAAACTACAACAACTCAATGAATTATTATGCAATTTATTCCATGGAACAATTCTGAAGTACAAATATGATTTCTGCACTCAGCAACAAGCAACAGAAAAAAAACCAACATGAATTCCTATTAAAAGAAACATCAATTTCTGTTATTGCTGCTTTCACTATTACAGCTGTTTTCACAGGACCAGCTCTGGCAGTTAGATCTACAAAAAGACTAATCATCTAAAGGGGAACTTTTGCAGAGTAGAACTGTTCACATTTGATTAGTGAGGCTCAGACTATACCAAACAGGATGTAAAATCCCTTTGCAGACAGTGGGAAGGCAGCTCAGAGGTGATTCAGAGCATCAGACAGATCCCTTTGTCAGACAGCATGATTAACTGTTTGCTGCCATTGCTCTGCTGATGTCTCACCCTATGAGTGCCTGGAGCCTCCATTTGCCTGAGCTTTCACCAGTAGACTTGCCTTAACATCTCATATTTTGGGTTTGCTCAGAACTACTAGTCTTATTGCCACTGAACAACTAAGTAACTATGTTTAGTCTTTGCCCCTCTGGCCTCTGATTTTCCACTTAGCTGCAGGTGATGTCTGGCTGTGAAACATGATTCTGATCATCTGCCCCACAGTGCCCAGCACAGGCACTGGAGAGCCATGCAGCTGAGGAACAACCACAAGAGCTGAAAACTGGTCCTGAAAAAAAAAAAAANTTTCCCTGAAAAAAAAAAAAAAAAAAAAAAAAAAAAAAAAAAGTGGTGTGTTTGCTTCTGACTTCATAATTCCAGGATTTACTAAAGGTGAGGGCAAGAAGGCTGCAAGAATAGCAAGGTGTGAGCCCAGACCCAACTGGAGTCCAGGACCAGACCCTGCATTGGGCACAGCATCTGCTTTCAGATCAAGGACCAGAACCCAGGACTCTTCCTTCTGCCACCTGCTTAGAAAATCCATTTTAGTTTCAGAAGTGAACTCTAGGAAGGAAAATGAGAATAAACTTCTCAATGCCTGTTTTTTCTAAGGCAGCAAATCTTGGCTTTAAATTGCAGGGAGGAAGACTCCAAAGCAGGATAGTACTTCTGTGCTGAAGTAGGGAATTAGTGGCATGGATCAACTGGGAGAATCAAAGACTTGATACCAGGGGAGATTTCTAAGACACTTTTCACTTCTCCTGCAAAGCATCTGCCAGGAACAAGACAGGTAGAGCTGCCTCTGCCTTGAGGTTGAAAGAGGCAGTAGATGTGCTTCCTACCCTTTTTTCATATCATCCCAAGTGTTCTTTAAAAATAGATTATAAGCCTGAGAGGTGGAATCTGGGAAGCAATTCTGCAGATAAACTGCGGTGTGAAAGAGAGGAAGGAAATTTGTGTGATTGTCAGAGAAAAAAATTCTTACATCAGCTCCTAAGAGGGGACAGAGCAGGGTTAGTACAGCAGTTGCCAGCATTTTTCTTACATCTGCCCCAAGTTCATATTACTTCCCTAGGAGTTTTTTCCAGGCTCTTACTGCTGACTTTTCCACACCATTTTTTGGACACAGCACATTACCTTCAGGACAGTCATCACTGGGACTTAGATAGTGGATACATGGAGCAAAACCAGCCTGAGCCTTTCTCTGCCTGGCTTCTGCCTCACCATTACTGGAGGGCTGGGGTGAGGGGTTGCAGACCAAGGGAGGCAAAGAAAACTCAGGTGATCCATAGGGTGGGTGTAGGGAGAGGCCACCTGCAAGATCAATTGTACCCCATGACTTCATTCATTTCTTGAATGTCCTCCTGCTTGAGCTGAAGAGACAGAAACAGCACTGAAGGGCTAGGGATGATCAGGGCGAGAGATGGAGGCGAATGGAGCATAATCCAGTTTGCAGCACTGTCTCTTCCTCCCCACACTCCCTGCTGACTTACAGTGCTGGCCTTGCATTAAAGAAAATATAAGGAAAAGCATGGGCAGACCTGCTACTGCCACCTCTCCATACTTTCATGTTATCAGACCTCACTAGTTGGCACACCTGATCTAGGAGAAAATATTGCCTTTCTGCTGGGATGTTCACAGCCGCTGAGGGGGAATGAGACAAGTACCTGGGCTGCAACTAACACAGGGAAGAGAAGGTCTCACCTTTCAAAGGAATGTGTTGTCACCCACCAGGTTCTACATAGAGCAGCCTGCCCATTATCATAGGGAGGGTGTAGCCCTCATGTAGGGCTGAAGGTCCCTACAGTTGCAGTTGTACTGAACATATCTAGAGCAAATCCTGCGTTTACTAGTGCCTGTGGTGCTGAGCCTAGTGTCCCAGGCTCTTGGTGCATGCTGCCGCTTCCAGTCCTGACAACCCTCAAAGCACCACCAGCTAACAGGGAGGAAGGCACCAAGATGCAGAATCGTAGAAAAGGCCTCTAAGATCACCAGATCCAACCATTCTCTAACTCTACCAAGGCTGATGCTAAACCATGTCCCTCAGTACCGAATCTGTCTTCTGAATACCTCCTCTGAGGATGGAGATTCAACCACCTCCCTGGGCAGCTTGTTCCAGTGTTTGAGAAACCTTTCACAGAATAAGTTTCTTCTAATATCCAACCTAAACCTCTCCTGGTCCAACTTGAGGCCATTTCTTCTTGTCCTGTCATTTGTTACTGGAGAGAAGAGATAAAGACCCACCTCAAGACTAAAATGCATCAGCAAACACATTTCAGCCTCTGGGAAGCAAATCTTTTTGTCCTTTCTGTCCTTAGGCTAGTAAACTCCAAGCTAAGCTCGAAGATATATGGAGAACAACTCTAAGGTTATATTCTGTTCTAAATTAGCCATTAAATTATTCATTAAATTAATGTTGGGGTTCATTGCTGAAAGGAAAAAAATTCATCTTCCTCTATTCAAAATTAGGGACTTGGAAGGAAAGAATTGCTTCCAGTGGTACCTTTGAGGGATGTTCCAGGCAAAAGCTACCAGGAGTATAGGTGTGGGACATATGTCCCACACTGAAGAGAGGAGATGATGGTGCTGCAGTGTAGCTAGAAAAGGAAATGGCATTTTGGCAGTTGGATTCAGTGTGTGCCATACACACTAAAGGACCTGATGGCCTTCTTCCCTGGTGTTCACACATATAAAAACTGCAACATGGCCCATTTATTTTAAAGTGCTGCTGCAGTTTTACACTGATTCCAACTCCAGTGGAGCACTGTTAAGTAATAGAGTGTTGGGTATAAATGTGCTGCTTGGAAGTCTCCCTCTCTGGAGATATTCAGAGCCCATCTGGATGTCTTCCTGTGTGGTGTGGTATAGGTGATGCTGCTCTGGCAGGGGGCTTGGACTTGGATGATTTTTCAAGGTCCCTTCCAACCCCTAACATTCTGGGATTCTGGGATTCTGTGAAAATATGTCCAAGGGATTTATGTGTATAACTCCTCTGTACTGCTTTAAACACTTCATCCCTAAGGGCTCTTACTCACCAAACTGTTTGTTTGGGTTTTGTGCAGCACATGCATTCAAAAAACCCCAGCACTGCTAGTATGTTTATCAAGCAGGGTGGCCAGATGTTCAGAAACACCAGCAAAGACTGAGGTTAAGTATCTCCCTCAGGGGGTTCCTCTTCTGAAAGTGTTTTCTGCCTGTGGGTTGTTCTAAAGAGGACGGAGCTGCCTTTTTCTGTTGCCTTCCTGCAGCGTCACAGAGAGCACAGGGAGACAGAGGCAGAATGACAAACATGTCATTTACATTTCAGAAGCACTCTGTTTCCATTAATATAAAAGAATAGAACCTAAAGCAGAAAATAAAGAGTTGTAGTTTAACACACAGTATTCTGTTACAACATAAACTCTCCCTTAAGATCAATGCTTAGCTGGTGTGTAAGGTTTGCCTCAATGAAGTTAGATTGCTCCAAGTTAAAAAAAAAGAAGAAATAAAAATAATTAGATAGCTCATATGAATAAGTACAAATTATTTCAGGTGTCCTGTTACAAAATCAGGGCAAAACCCAGTAGGTCTTTCCAGAATTGGAGATTTTGGGGTGTTTTGGGGTTTTGGTTGGGTGGTTTTTTTTGGTAGCTTGGTGGCTGATTGAGTATTTCTGCCTTTCACATACATCCTATATACATACATACATATATGTGTGTGTGTGTATAAATATATACATTTACTCTCTCTTCTACTCTGTGATTATTTACATTTTCATGATCATTTTGAAAGCTGATCATAATAATAATGATAAGACAAGGGGAAATGGCTGGAAAAACGGAGATTTAGACTGGATGTTAGGAAGACATTCTTTCCACTGACGGTGGTGAGACACTGGAACAGGTTGCCCAGGGAGGTCTTGGATGCCCTCTCCCTGGAGGTGTTCAAGGCCAGGTTGGATAAGGCCTTGAGCAACCTGGGCTGGTGGGAGGTGTCCCTGCCCATGGCAGAGGTTTGGAACTGGATGATCTTTAAGGTCACTTCCAACCCAAAGCATTCTGTGATTCTATGTTTCTATGATTTTGATGTGACATGGACTTTCTGACTAAGACCCAGATAGTTCTCCATTACTAAACTTCCTTCCTGGTATTTAAAGTCTTTCCAATATTACTTTACTGGAAAAGAGGTTTGTCTCTTTTTCTTTTTTTTTCCCCACTCCTGTGATTTGGGGTTTCTTCCAAGAACATATTTGCAGTCATAATTAAGAAATGTGTTAAACCCTCTGTCAATTAGCCTAATTGATGTAAAAACCTGATTGGGTCCTAGGAGAAATGAATTTCCCAGCTGAACCTTATCAAAGAACAGCTTAGCACAAAATAAGGGAGAAACCAAAACATGCAAGACTGCCAGGAAAAAAAAATAAAATAAAGAAATAAAAACTTGTGATGCTTTGAGATAAGGTGAAAGAAAAAATTCTCTGTGCAGACTGCTCTGTAGTTGTTTTCAAAATAAGTGTTTTTAAAATGCTTTCCTCTTGGTGCATGTCTAAAATAAAGTCTTTGAGAGGAGGAAAGAGAAAGAAATGCCTGTGAGATAAAAGATTTATCAAGGAATAATATCAGGATGTGGGAAGAACAGGGACTGTATAAAGGCAGTTGTCAACAGGCCAGAAGAGTGACTTGATTTTTTTGTTCTTTTTTTTTGTCTGGAAATGCCTATTACAGCATACAGTGAATACAGAGTGTCAGAGGGTGTGATGACAGTAGCCTTAGCCATTTGATGCTATCAGCAGAACTGTGTGTAAACTGATAGAACCTCAGCTAATGGTGAGTGCATGAAGCTCCAACTTGAATGAGAAAGAGCTGCTGCAAATTCAGGTGTGTGTGCAAGTGGTGGAAAACTCTCAGCCAACTAATAGGCTTAACTGCCAAAGCATTTCTCACATATTCCAAATTTCCCCAAAGAAAACCTTCTTTTTCTTCAGGTCTGAGGAGTTAAATATTGGCTGAAAGCCAGGTACTAATGAGTTCCAATTTTGCTGATAGAGAAATTTTATTTGTATCGGAAAATACACAGAAATTCAGTCTCTGAGCCAGGATTAGAGCCTGTTCTTACATTCTGCTCAGAGTGTGACCTCTCCTGGTAAACCACTTGATCTCACTGTATCTCCCATTCCCCACTTGAAAAAGGAGGTAATAAGTTATCTGCAGCCCTGCTGCAACCTTGTCCTAAATTCCTTGGCTTATGTGGAGAAGAAGGAAAAAAAAAAAAAAAGAGAAGAAATTGATTGGAATTACTTATTTTTGTTGGCTTGAAGGTATATGGAGGAAAGACAGTTCAATTCATCAGTTCTGATGAAGAGTTGGACAAGTGGGGCTACATACAGACCATCTTCTACTGGCAGGTTTTCTGTTCTGATGAAGAGTTCATCAATTCTGATGAAGAGTTGGACAAGTGGGGCTACATGCAGACCATCTTCTACTGGCAGGTTTCACTGCATTTAATCTAGATCTCAAGCATGGCTTCAGAAATTGCTACAGCATTTTGTGTGTTCTGATTTCTGCTAGTGCACTCTTTCCTGATCAGTATATAGAGGGTGGAGGCCTTGAGGATGGGGCTGGGCTCTTTTCAGTGGTGTCTAGTGGTGGGACAAGGAGCAACAGGCACAAACTAGAACACAGGAGGTTTTCCTTCAACTCAAGGAGAAACTTGTTACTCTTCGGGTGGCAGAGCACTGGACTGGGCTGCCCAGAGAGGTTGTGGAGTCTCTTTCTCTGGTGACTGAAAACCCACCTGGACTCATTCCTGTGCAACCTGATTTAGGAGAACCTGCTTTAGCAGGGGCATTGGACTAGATCTCTCCAGAGGTCCCTTCCAGCCCCCCACCATTGTATGATTCTATGTGATTCTGTGTAAAATTCAGCAGTCAGTCTACACAGTTTGGCCTTGAAACCAGAGACTGGCCCTTGGCCTTTCCTGTTCAGCAAGGCAGCCATAGCCAGAATGTCTTTCCCTATGTCATTAATTACCCAGGTCCCAAGGATGTGCTCTATTTTATTAAGATAAAATGTTTCCAGTTCTTTAGGCAGTGTGGTGGTGCCTTTGCCTCATTAGTGTGGCCCTATTCCATAAGATATTTGATTTATATCACTGTGCAGGTTCCTGTCATTGCTGGCTCTACAGTTCACTTCTTCTCATCCATTTCATGAGGGCTACTTGCTGATGAGGGAGGGCTCCAGCACTGATGTGCTGCCCCAGTGTACTTAAAGCCTTCAGCCTCTGCACCTGATCATTTCAGAAGAGCAAATGTCTGGTGCTGTGGTTCTGTGGTCATGGGCAGAGAGGAGCTGTGTTTGCCTCAGGCAACCTCTTCCCAGCACTACAATGCTGATTTTGAAATTTTGTCCCTCTGCACGTTTCATACTAATCCACAGCCCACTGTGGAATAGAAAAGTCTGAAATATTATGCTCCAGAAAAGAAAAAAGAAAAGAAAAATTAAAGAAAAGGAATAAGTGAAAGAAAGCATCAAGTTATGATGTTCCCTCACTCTCTTCTCTTTGCCCTACTCCCAGATGCTCTTAACTTTCTTTAAATTCTCTGCATGTTGTTTCAGGAGTATGTTTTAAGATATTACTTTCTTCCTTTCTAGAGGTCCAGGTGCAACTCTTGACACAATGGTTAAAGCTTTTGAGGTGTGCCTTCTTACCCTGTATTAGTTCTCTGCCCTGGTGAGCTGCACCTGGAGTATTGTACCCAGTTCTGGGCTCCTCAAGGACAGGGACAAAGAGAGAACTCCTGGACAGAGTCTAAGGGAGGCTACAGAGATGCTGAGGGGAGTGGAGCATTGCTCTGATGAGGAGGGGCTGAGAGACCTGGGGCTGTTTAGCCCAGAGGAGAGCAGACTGAGAGGGGATCTCATCACTGCTCAGCAAAAGCTAAAGGCCTGTGGGGGGCAAGAGGATGGGGCTGGGTTCTTTTCAGTGGTGCCCAGTGGTAGGACAAGGGACAATGGGTACAAACTAGAGCACAGGAGGTTCCACTTGAATGGAAGGAAAAAAATTCTTTACATTGAGGGTAACAGAGCCCTGGAGCAGGCTGCCCAGAGAGGTTGTGGAGTCTCCTTCTCTGGACACTTTCCAAACCCACCTGGGCATGTTCCTGTGCAACCTGATGTAAGTGAACCTGCTTTAGTAGGGGGTTGGACTAGATGGTCTCCAGAAGCTCTTTACAACCCCCACCACTTTCTGCCTTTGTGTTTCTATGATTTCCATATTAAATATTAGGCTGAAGACTGGCATAAGCTGGTTACTCCTCTCCTGGGATTCTTTGGATTTAATGCACCACTTATATAAATAGCAATGTAAATGACATATCTATTGAATTAGGTGTTAGTAATAATGGTGTAATATGCACCATGCTACATATTACTGAATGTGCAAATTGAACTTAATTTACTCAAGAAGAAAATAGTAAAAGAAATCATAATACAGCTGAAGGTAATTGTACTCCACTGTACCTGAGCGAGCTAGATACTAATTGCAAGCACTTTACTGTCTCCAAGTTTCTCTCCTATTTTTCCTCTAAAGCAAAGTGCTCAGTTTTCCCCATTTGTGGAATTAATTCCTTTCACAAACACTTTCAATATTTCACCACTCTTTCAGTAAAGAAATGTTTTCTAATATCCAAACTAAACCTCCTTTGGTGCAACTTGAAGCCATTTCTTCTCATCCTGTCACTAGAGAAGAAACCAACACCCACCTCACTTCAACCTCCTTTCAGGAGGTCCATTTAAAAGTCATCAGTGAGCTCCTAAGTCTCTTGGTCAATTTAAAAATGGGGTTTCTGTGTCAGCTTTACTTTATATATATACTTCCCCATGAGGGTGGTGAGACACTGGAACAGGTTGCCCAGGGAGGTGGTGGAAGCCTCATCCCCAGAGGTTTATAAGGCCAAGCTGGATGTGGCTCTGAGCAACCTGATCTAGTGTGAGGTGTCCCTGCCTATGGCAGGGGGGTTGGAACTGGGTGATCCTTGAGGACCCTTCCAACCCTAACAATTCTATGATTCTGTATAAAATATTTGTCTAATTTGCCCATTTTATTTTTCTCATACATAAGTGTGGAAGAACTTGCTAAGCTTCCTGTCTAAATCACAGAGTACTTGGTCAAATGGATTGCTAGTTTCCTGCAAAGATATAGCCTATAGGAATAGTCACTTTTCACAGTGATTTGTAACAGCAGGACATACATAGTTTTGCTTTAATTATCATCTCTGTCACCTTGTCACTGTGGAAGGCAAAAGTCCAAACAAGATGCTAAGGGCTTAAAGGAAAGGTTTTCCACACAGCATCATCAAGTGTTTCTCAGATTCTGTCTTCACTCTTCCTAGCATAATACCATGTGCATATTTACCTGGCAATGTCAAAGCATCTAAGAACTGAATATATTGGTCATATTCCAGATCAGATGATTAAGGTAAGGTTTGGGTTGGTTTTGGGTGGTTTTTTTTTTTTCTTAACTGTTTATTTGTTAGCTTCACAAGTTATGCAAAAAAGCATGACCCATGGTGCTTCCCAGATGGGACATACAAAATAGCACAGGAAAAGATGAGGATGCTGAGAGTGAGCAGTTAGGGAAAGCACCTGGTTTGGTCCATTCTGTACAGCAGAATGGTTTCAGAAATAAACAATGTGGTAATTCCCTGTTATTCCTTGCATATTACTCTTATATAATGGGTTAGTAACAGTATAAGGATAGAATATGTAGCTGTAACCCTTTTCATGCTCTCCATCCAAAATCTTAGTGATGAGTGGAACCTTACAGTGCCCTACACTGTTATCTCCATTTTACAGATTTTGTAAGGAAAAAAAAAATAAAAATAAAAAGACAAAGAAAAGAGACAACCTGATTGCACTGTTTTGAAGCTTATGTTAGGGAGTGCTGAGGCTCTGCATCACAGAATTGTGAGCTTCTGGGGGCAAGGAGAAAGGCAGAGAATTTTCAGGGACAAAGAAGGAACACAGCTGCTGTACCAGCATGGTGCTACTGTGTGTGCTGCCACCAAAGCAGAAGTGCTATGGCCTTTTCTCTCACTTCATGCAGCCTAATGCCAGTGTGGAGGCTGGGTAGTGATTGCCCTTCTCTACTGGTGCAGAAGATTCCACTCACCTCTCCTGCAGGGGCCAAGGCGTCCAATCTGCTACTGGATGGATTGCCCTGAGTGACCTATGCCTGGAACAGGTGACAGAGCTGCAGCCTTCACTACACCTGGGTTAAAATCTCACATTTTTCATCAAGACTAACATGTCAAAGTACTGCTGTTGCTTATGCTCTTCCTACCAGAGCAGCTTCTGCGTCAGCATGTTAAATAGCCTCTTACTGAGACCTGGGGAAGAGATGTGTGCTGGCTACTGAGAGCCACACTGAGCTTCAGAGCTTCAAGCTGGCCACCACTGCTTTAGAGGATAATGAGAGACATGCCCAGCTCAGATGAGACGTTTCGTTTTAAACGGGCATCTGATGTCTGTCGATGGCAGAGGTCTAATTTCGACTTCCTTGATCACCATGGCTGGCAGAGTCCCAGGCACTGCATTATATTAACAAGGTTCATAAACTCTCAGCTATAACTCAGCCACTTCACTCTGTGCAGTGAGGACGTGGCCTTTCCGAGAATGTTCCCTCTCTACGATTCGTCATTCTCCCCAAATGCCTCATGTGAGACGATGTTCCTGGAATCTTCAGCTCAGGGGATCAAGCCTCTTTGGGCACACGTGGTGCAGGATTTATTCCTATGTTTTCTGCCACCCAGGCACTGCCTGGGACCTTTGCCATCAAGCTATTTCCATTTGGACCAAGGAGATGGCTGTTTTTCATGCTGAGTTGACACAAGAATCATCCCCTGCCCTTCAGCAGAAGGACTGTAAGGGGAAAGGTGCCCTTGGTCATGGAATTCAAACTGTCCTTCTGCTTGGAGGCTCTAGAGGGTAATCTTTCTTTGTAGCATCTTAGGCTGCATGGTGTGATGTTCCTTTAAACTCTCCAGTGGTTCTCCTTTTGCAGGAAAGGTTTCACAAAGCACTTGAGCATTTGCTTTTCTGAAGCCTGCTTAGCTGATTTCGCTGAATGGAAAAGGTAGCACTGAAACATATCTTTTATTATAGATTACAAAGGTGGAAAAAGCCTGCAGTAGGCTAATGTTGAGAGGGAAAATAGCATTGAAACATGAGCTGAGTTCAGTTACTTTAAACATTAGATGCCACAGGAAGAGGTTTTATTGACCTTGAAACCCCCCTGACACTTGATGCTGTTGTATTGTGCATCTAGAGCAAAATGTTTGTGCTAAGTAATGCATTTGCTAGACAGGTGGATACCAGGGAGATGGAATGATGAGCATCCCATGCAGACTGCTTTATATTTTCACTGAGACCATCTTCTTTCCTTACTCCAGAGAATGAAGTTTGAGGGAGCTATTTAGTTAAGTTCATTCTTCTTCACGTTCTTTAGGTGCACTTCCAGAGAGAGAGGCTGTCCTGGCAGATATCCCACCTTCCCATCTTGTGCATGGGCACAGACAGCCAGAAAGCACAGGCAAAGCCTCCCCCTAGAATTAGTCACTTTCCTGGCAGCTCTATTGCTGATGAGACTGTCAAAGAGTCCTGTCTGTTCCTCTGCTGTTAGTCCATGGTTCCCACCTGGCTTCTGAATGACCATTACTGTATTTTAACAGTCAGTCAGTGGTCAGGTTGTATCACTTCAGGCCCTGTTCATCTAGATCACACCATCTAGAGTTTTTCCTGTCATTGCCTGAGTTGGTTTTGGGTTTTGAGTTAATGAACTTGTCTCTTCAGGCTGCTGAAGAGCTGTGCACTTTCCAGGCTGTACATGGGCCTGCCTTGTCAGCAGGGCCACCACCAGCCATCACAGGGACATTTTGATCAGGGCATTGTTAGGCTGTTACACCATGGCCACCACCATCAAGCCAGCATAGTGCCAAGACTGTCATGTACCATGAAGCTTCCTGACCTTAAGACCACCGTCAGAGCCTTCAAATGAACAGCAATTCATCACAGGGAAAATAAATAGCATCACAGGGAAAATAAATAGCATCACAGGGAAAGAGTCAATTGTTACTGGAAAGTCTCTCTCACCTCTAATGAAACATTCTGGCTCTTGCTGGTTATATGACATCATTGCTCTAGCTAAATCTAATATGCAATGATGGAGAAGAGCAAAGTACCTTGTGGTGGTTTGAAATTACCTCCCAGCACAAAATTACCTCCTACCTGTGCTTCCTTTCTGAACTCTACAGAGTTTTCATGAGGGGCCACAGTCCTGAGAAGCTGGCAGACACAACAACATGTTACTCCCTTTCCCATCCTCTACCCAGCTCTCCTGAATGCTTCTGTTTCCCAGATCCAAGGGCCCAGTGTTCACACTCACAGCATCAAGTTTCACTTGCCATATGGGTTCTTCAGCATGGACTGATGGGTTTCCAAGGAGCAGAAGCACTCATATGTGTTTGTTTAGCAGGAATTCAGAGTTCTCTTGCACCATCAAAATATTTTTCCCTCTACAAACTGCACAGACTTCAAACATGCTTTTTTGCTTTCTTACTGCCCCTCAAAAGAGTAAGTAGCATTAATAATCAACTGGTTCTTCTAAAGCAGTTCAATTTAAAATGTTAGGCATTCATGTGGTGGGCTGTGAGCAGTCTGTGGCTTTTTGTTAGCTCTGCAGCATAAAGAACCAATTTTTCTTATCCTAATCCTATAGCTGTCTGGAAAAGGTGTCACACAGTTAGACATAACGATAAGAAAAGCTACTGCTGCCACAGGCAGTCTGATACCAGAGCCAGATGATTAAACCATTCCAAAGCATTCCCAGAAGACAGGAGGGGGAAAAAGGTCCAAAGTTTTTTCCACTGAAGTTTTCTTGCTCTAAAGCATTCAGAGCAAAACCCCCATGCAGACACATACACACTTTTTATTTAATAATCCATTCCTGTTATGAACAGAAGGATCAGGGGGATATGTATTTTAAAGCCTTTCACTTGAGGTTTTTTGTTTCAGCTTCATTCTTCATTTTGTTGTTTGGCTGCTGCCAAGTGGACAGAGGCAACTGACCTTGTTTAAAAAATAAGTGGTATGATTTGTCCCAATCTAGCCAGCTCTAATGGCTAAAGCCCTTTGATATGGGCAGCAGTCACTGCACACTGTTGACCTCTGTACAACCAGAGCTCTGTTCTAACAGTGACAAGTTGGGTTTGGAAACGGATCAACAGGCTTTGCCATTTTCAGGACTTCCCAGAGACTCAGTTTGGATGGAATTAACAAAAATATGTAACCAAATATATCCTTTAACCCAAATCAGGTGAGAAAAGGTACAGTGGAAGCACTTCCACAGAAGCAGAAAAGAGAAAATTTAAAGTCTTCTAGTTTTTAACATGATTTTTTTTCAGCACGATGCCTTCAGCCTGCACTGAGAAATGTGGACTTGAGCTGCACCAAGTACTTGCTGAATGCAGCTACTGGAGAACCTTCTCCTGGATCCCCAGCCCTATCATTGCTCTAAACTGTCATCTGGGCTGGGTGCTGTTCTCTTCTCCCTAGTAGCAAGTGGGAGGAAATGGTCTCAAGCTGTGCCAGGGGAGGTTTAGGTTGGAGATGAGGAAAAATTTCTTTGCTGTAAGAGTGGTCAAGGATTGGAACAGGCTGCTCAGAGGGGTGGTGGAATCCCTGTCCTGGGAGGTGTTCAAGAAATGTGTGGCCATGGCACTAGGGGACATGTCTTACTGGCCATGGGGTGTTGGGTTGACCATTGGACTCAATGATCTTAGAGGGCTTTTCCATCTGAAATGATTCTATGAGTCCATGATCCACACAGGTCAGGCTTCCCTCTCCCCCTGGAGATGTGCCTGCTTCAGCTTCTGAGAGAATCCAACAGAGTCCCAGCTGGGAGTCTGTGGGAGCAGGAATGTAAAGTTCAGCACCAAGCCTGAATCTACAAGATGCACTGCAATGCAACGAACACAGGATCAGCACTAAGAGAGCCTTAGTTCCACCTCCTACAAGCTGATAGCCCCCATATTTTGGGTTGTCTTTGCTGTCTGCATTAGGAAAAAGGACATCCTAGTCTTCAGCTGTGAGAGGAAATCAAGGAAAAGCACTGAATATCATGTGGTTATCAAAAGCATAAAACACACTGAAATACATAGGAAGAGGGAAGATTTGTAGAAAGTTTTAGGTCAGATTTTCAGAAAAGTCTCATTAAACTTTCCAGAAATTTGGGTCAAGCCAAGAGTCTGTAAGACAGCTTCAAACCAGGTAAGTACCTCGTGCTTGCTAAAGGTTTGCACAGGTCTTACCTGACAAGCCACAGTGCTGTGATTCTCAGTGCCCCTTTGGTCTCTTCAATTCATCAGGTGAAGAAGCTTGCCAGGGAGGACACAAAGGGAAGGGCTGCCCTCAAACAAGTCAGAACCACTCTCCAGCTGCCAGCAGCATTTCCAACAAAAGCATTGTAGCAGGTCTTGGTGATCTTCAAATGCTTGTACAAAAAGGAAATCTCCAGAAAATTGAGTAGTCAGCTGGGAAATAAAGATAGATGTTATGCTAAGCACCTTCTAGACAGCTGATATAAAAAAGATTATGATGCCCTAGTTGAAATAAATGCAATTTTTATCACACTTCTCTTTGCCAATGTGTCTAGATTTATCTGTATTTATGATTCATGTTTTCACTGTGCCTGCTGGAAAAAAAAATCAGAAACCTCTGGGACAGCTTTTGACTTAAGATGGGAAAGAAAAAGAATTTGACAGCTATATAGGCTAAGAAATTATGGGTTGGGTTTAGTTTTAACTGTCATCATTGCCCAATAGAGATTATTGTGGGCATAGCAACTTAACATTGTTTTTCTTTTGTAATTCTTTTATTGCTCAGATTAAACCCATTTGACCATACTAATAATGAATTATTCTTTCCATACAGCACAGAGAGAGTTAATTCTGTAGATGAATGACTGCAAGGCCACACAGTCTACATAACCCACCAAGAATCTGGCCTGGTATCAACAGTTAACCAATGCTCCTTTTATGATGAAAGATAGTTAAACCTGGAGAAATGGCAGAGCTCTCATAATGTTCAGTGCAAGCATAAATAAGAGTGTGCCTCAACAGAGCAGTTTCCATGGAACATAGCTTGACTTTTATATTAAATTCTAGGAGTGATGTCCAGTCAGTGATGTGGCACTGCTGCAGGCAGTGAAATCATGCTTGAAAGGGTCTTTGCAGGGGGGCAGCTTTAAAACCCCCGTGGCACTGACTTAATTGTACAGATGTTGAGAGAAAAGCCTCTGCTAAATAATGAGTATGATATTTCTGAGATCAATACACTGGAAGCTTTCTAGATAGTAACTCTGCAATTCTTCAGGTGCTCAGTTTTTTGTTTATCTTTATCTCCAATCTCCAACAGTCCATTTTAAAGACAATTTTTCCTTATATGCATGACATTACAAAGGCTTTATCTGTGCAGCCCCCTGGAACCTTAAGAAATATGATTAAAACGCAAGTGTGTAGACTTCTAACACCACATCTTTGCAATATAAAGTTACCAGGGCCAGAATTAACCTCTGTGTCATTCTGATTATTGCTTGAACAAGCCCATTTGTTGCTAAGGTCTTAAAACCACAATGTTTGTAGAATCCTGCAAAAATATTAAATAATGTAAAGTAGATACACAAGCCTCAGCTGTCTCAGAAGATGCTGTAACATCTCTCCGTAGGAAAACACAATGGGGTTTTGGTTTTTAAGTCACAGAACTACGAAATTGTCAGGGTTGGAAGGGACCTCAAGGATCATCCAGTTCCAACCCCCCCTGCCATGGGCAGGGACACCTCACACTAGATCAGGTTTCACGGAGCCACGTCCAATCTGGCCTTAAAAACACCCAGGGATGAGGCTTCCACCATCTCCCTGGGCAACCTGTTCCAGTGTCTCATGACCCTCATGGTGAAGAACTTCTTCCTGACATCTTTTCTAAATCTACCCTCCTCTAGCTTGGATCCATTCCAAAGTCTTTAGAATTTAGTCATTTCTTCTGGCAAAATCCTCATGTAGAATAAAACATGCTTCGTCAGTGAAGCCAAGGCCATCTACTATTTCTGTAACCCTTTACTCATTCATGTTCATCCTGAGCCTTCTCTTTATCACCTTCTCCCACTCAGCTCTTACCCACTTTTAGTTTATGTTTCTTCCTGGCTGTTTGAGATGTCTGGCTTAATAACTCCTAATAATTATCTGTATAGAGATTGCTTTAAAAGAGGGAAAAGTGGGGGCTTTGACTGGGAATGATGGGCGTTCATATAATAGCCTTCTCCCCAAACTTGGTGCTGTTTTCAGTGGATGAAAGCATTCATCTCTATAAAAGAAGAGAGGAAATAAAATAGCAAGACAGGATTTTGATCAATAGCAATTCTGATTAAGTTTGATCACAGCACTTGACATTTTGAGCAAGTCTGAAAGTGCACTCACAGAAAACTCCGGATCTGCTAAGAGTCTCTAGTGGTGTAGCACAACAATGGCAACCTGGGTAGGGAATATTCTGTCTACTTTTTTGTTTGCCTTACATGGCTATAATAAGGCAACAAGATGCATTAACTTAATTCTGTAATTAGTCTCCTTGCCAAACCTTCATTAGTGCTCTTATATGGCTGATTTATTTTAGGCTTTTGCTTGTCTTCTTTTTTTCCTTGGCAAAAGTATTGATGCTTTTATCAAGGTGTTTACAGATGAAAATTAAAAGTTAAAAAAATTAAAATACTGGATTTCATTTATATAATCTTTCTAAACATTCTACAATCATCAGATGCCATCCAGGGAGTTGGTGCAGGGATGGGCAATGTGTCACTTTTAGAAGGAGCAGTGTTCACTCGTGGCCGTGTCAGGGGAAAGTTTTAACAAGCAGGTTTGTTTCAAGATTCAGAAAAATAGGTTCATAAAAACATGTGCTCATGTGATCAATATGTGTACAAATAAACAGGAGTGTTGTTAATGGTTCCTTCTCCTGTGAAGGCCTGCACAGCAGCGTTGAAGTGTGAATGGGACAGACATAGACACCTAATCTGGGATCCAGAATGGATCTTCACTTCATTGCATTTCTTTTCATTGTTGCATGGTTTGTCAGAGAAAGCCATGAGAGTTTTCAAGGTAGCTTTCCTAGTTTAAAACTGATTTTCTGAGACAGACTCCTTCTTTATATCTGAGGGCTCATTCCCTTCCTTCTCCCATAAGACAAAAATCTTTCTGAGCTGCTGAATCAGGAAGACTCTGCTCTGTGTAATTCTCTTACTGCGCTCAGCAATGCTGTGTTTGAGGGATTCCCAGGAATATCGGGAGCAGTGTGGTGACCAGCCTCTGTCATTTGGGGTTGGTGGGGTTTTTTTCCCTCATCCTTTTCTCCACAGGCAGTAGTGTACTAAGAGCAGTGTTTTGTTTGGAATTTAGTTTAATTATTTTGTGCTGTACATAGCTATGTTGCAGTGTGGTTTTTTTCCTTAGAGAAAAGAAAAAGTCAAGTAAATCCCTCTTGCCCTATAATAAAGGTGGTAAATTTTGTGAGAGCTTCTCATCTGTGTGGGAATTCATTACCAACTTCAGTTGACTGTTCCCCAAGGAATCTCTGCTACATTCCTAGATGAGCTATACCTTTCCCAGAGGTAAGTCCTAGTCCACTGGGAAGGAAGCATATTCCTGGTCTTCATCCCAGAGACCTCTGTAGTAACAGTGGGCTCAGACCACTGAGCATCCACAAAGTAAACACTGCTACTTGTGGATCTGAACCTTGGCTCTGAGTGTGAGCCCTCCTCTGATGACACAATTAGAAGATAAACCTTGGTGGCTATCACTGGATCAGAACTGATAAATTGCTTAGTTAAAAAAGGGAAACAAACCCCCCAAAAACTAATGTGAAGTTCAAATTAAAACAAAAATACTGCGTGTACCAAGCAAAGGGTTGGATCAAAACAGAAGGAGGAGAAGTTTATTTTATGAACTCTGATTATATCATGGGAAACAAACTTCCATTTGTATTTGGAACAGAAAAATGTCTGGTTTTAAGGCACTCTTTTAACCAGCAAGCTCATCTGATGAAATGCTCTAGGATTTACTTATATATCAAAGGAGTTCCCTGGACATTTAAGGGATGCAACTGAATACAATTAAAAGATCAGCTGTAAGCACAGTTTGTGATAGTTTGTTTGCTGTGCTTTGTGAAAGTTTAGTTAATCACATGTGCACTTCTTGTGTTTTAGCAGATAGTGAAGTATTCAACTGTATGACAAGAAAAGTTTTACCATTGCAGTCTAGGAGAGATGAAGCAGTTCAGCTATCTTGAATCTGATGGTCTGTAAAAGGAGAACAGAGAAACTATTAAGCCAAGGTTCACATCCAAGAATCGAATCATTTATGAACAACCTTTCTGAGCCTAATTCGTTGCTGAATTAAACCTCATGTAATGTCGTTGGAGTCAATGGGGTTATGCAGGGCAATAAGTCAGTGAAGCAAATTAGCCCTCTGTCTTGGAGCCAAGAAACCAGAGGAAAGAGTGATCCAATAAAAGAGAGATGAAATGCTGATATTAGCTGAACGCCACTGTTCTTGGTGCGGTGTGCGCTTCGTGTCCAGCAGTGAATATTTCATCCTTCCCAGGTGTAAAATCTTCCCAGCAGCACTATAAAGTAGATTTATAATAAATGACAAAATTAATGAGTTCGTTCTGTTGTAATGCAGCTTCTGGGCTCCCAACAGGAATTTAAACAGTTAGCAGGCAACATCTGAGTTGTTAGAGTGTGATTTCCCAATCAAGTCTTCATCTCTTTAGAAAAGCCTTGGGACTGGCCTTTCTGGTTTTTTTCTCCTTTAGCTGTGCCCTGGGCCAGAATCCCAGGCCAGCCATGGGCTGCAGGCCATCAGCAGCTCTGAGTCAGCCAGGACAGCTGACTGGAGTTGGTTCCAGGTGTATCCCAGACCATCAGCATTGCACTCAGTATAAAGGGGGAAGCTTGGTGAGGAGAGGGGAGCTTCTTGCTAGAGTTTTCTGTTTGAGCTTTTCATCTTCCCTCTCTTGCTCTTGAGGACTGTTTTCCTGCATACTGTGAGTGTTGTACCTTTGCTGGGCTGAGTATAACTATGTATCTTGTATTGACAGTGGTACCAGTTTGGCTATTTCACTAAATCCATTTTCATTTCAACCCATGGGTCTTCTTTCCTGCTCCTGGTTTCCCTTCTCTACTGGGAAGGTGTCATTGGGTGATAGACAAACTGCTATATAGTTTAGCCCCAGTTATGGGTTAAGTGTAGACAAGGTGTCTCTCACACACAGATATTAGAAGCTAACATTTGTGGGTATGGAGAGATTTCTACATAGAAAACTCACAGAAACACCAGGGGTGTCTGGGGAAGAGCTGGAGTAAATTGGGCATGATTGGAGCCTTAAGTATGAAGGCATAAGGCATGGATTTATTTGCATTTCACATATCTGGGTAATATTAAAGGCTCTAAGAAGCAACGATATGGCAGTGATGTGGCTGTAGGTGTGCTCTGGAATAATGAAAATGGTTCAGCCATTTGCACTGACCAGCATTGATAACAATACACAGTCTCCTTTCACTTTTCACCTTTTTTTCCCTGTCTGACCCACTGATTACTTTGTCTGAAGTTAACATTGTCTCCCTGAAATGGAGATTTCAGATTTTTTCACCACACACACAGAGCTCAGTCCTGGCTAGAGCCTTTAGGCATTTTTGTTATCCACACGATGAGCTAATTCCCAAAGTCTGCAGTTGCATTTGTAGCTCATGAAAAGATCTTTGTGAGGTGACTTGCACAGAACACATTTGGACAGCACACTTCACTCTTTCACCGCAAAGAGATCAAACAAATTGATTTCCTACCTTGGAAAGCTCAGTAATGAGCTAAAGGATGAAATAGTGTTGGCCATCAGTAGAGAAAACTCTTCAGACATGTAAAGGAGGCAATGTGTTCCATATTCTTGTGCTCCAGTATTTGTCCTGCTGCTGCTGGTGGAACTTGTCAGCGATGACAGAACTTGGGGGAGGGCCTGGCAGAGGACTCGTATGATACTTGGCCTCTGGCATGGGTGATATTGGTCATTTCATCTCTTTTTAGTTTTCCAGATGGTAGCATAGGTAGTCTGTCATGGTAGGTAAGATTCACAGATTGCATTGGGTTAGAAGGGACCCTCAAAGGTGATCTTGTCCAACCCCCCTGCACTCAGCAGGGACACCTCAGCTAGATCAGGCTGCTCAGGGCCACATCGAGTCCAAACTTGAATGTCATTTTCCTTTAAATCCTGTGGCTTCTGATTACAATTCACTTCTGGACAATGCTCTGAGGATAAGAGTGAAGGGAACAAGACAGGAATTTTCCATCTGCAGCATGAGACACTGATATAAACACATCCAGTCCTACCCATTGAGTTAGATAGGTCTTGAGGCATGGGAGCTATTGCAGCGATGGGATCAAGTCCCACTAATCCACAGCCCTAATTTCCAGTGATTAGAATATCACTATAAAGCTGTGCACTGAATTTGTCCTCAGTTTAGCTGAAAAGGTAGTGCTAAAAAAGCAGAGTTCAGTTGGAGATTCAGGTTTTGTTGTTGGAGATTCAGGTTTTGTTGTTGGAGATTCAGGTTTTGTTGTTGGAGATTCAGGTTTTGTTGTTGGAGATTCAGGTTTTGTTGGGTAACAACTCTGATTTTGTCGATCATTTCCATTTTGAGTGGCTAAAGGTCCCTCCATTTAACTGCCCGTTTGATTACTCTGCTTTTGATTAATTAAAAGAAAGCCAGTTAGGTAACAGACATTTGGATCAATTTTGTGGCAGTTTTATTGAAGGGTGTGTTTGTAAGAAAAAGGTAAAAACTCTCCTTAACTGTTTCTAATTACAATACCAAACTGTTGTGTAGTACTGGGCACTGGTGAGGCCTCACCTCGGGTACTGTCTGCAGATCTGGGCCCTGTGCTTCAGGAAGGAGCAGGTCCAGAGTTGAATGAGAAAAGGCTGAGGGAGCTGGGGGTGTTCAGCATGGAGAAGAGGAGCCTCAGGGGGAACCTTATCACTCTCTACAACTACCTAAAAGGAAGCTGTCAGGTGGGGGTCAGGCTCTTCTCCCAGGCAGCTTGTGACAGGACAAGAGGGCATGGTATGAAGCTGTGCCAGGGGAGCTTTAGATTAGATATTAGGATGCACTTCCTCACAGAAAGGCTGATTAGGTACTGGGATGGATTGCCCAGGGAGGTGGTGGAGTCACCTTCACTGGAGGTCTTTAGGATAAGATTGGATGTGGCACTTGGTGGCAGGGTTTAGCTGATCGCAGAATCAACCAGGTTGGAAAAGACCTCAGAGGTCATCAAGTCCAACCTATTACCTACTACCTAACAGCTCCTGACAACTAAACCATGGCTCC
>VXBD01015658.1:425-15243 GCA_013399975.1 Indicator maculatus | reverse complement strand
TTGCCCTTCTCTGGACATGTTCAAGCATCTCAATGTCCTTCTTAAACTGAAGAGCCCAGAACTGGACACAGTCCTCAATGTCATGTTGTTAGGTCATAGGCTGGATTTGATGATCTCGAAGATCTTTTCCAGCCTCAATAATTCTGTGTTTCTGTAGAATTACTGTTACCTCAGCAGAGAAAGTCTGATGAATTTTGCTATTTCTGTTTCTGTTGCTGCTTCTGTAAAACCACCTTGTGCTTTTCTGTTGTGTTTGCTTTACATCTAATGCTATTGCATTTTGTTTCAGCTGGCGGGCTTCATCTATGCCTGTTACGTTGTGAAATGTATTACTGAAGAAGAGGACAGCTGTAAGTACTAAAGCTTTATTGCACAGAAAATGATTTTTTTTTTTTTTAAATCACCTCTTCACTGTGCTGGCTCGTGCTGACTTCAACCTAAATGCCTTCTTACACTAAAGCCAAGATCGTTCCTTCTGTCCCTCCCTCTTGATCTAAAATTTGCAAATGCCTGAAAGACAAAGGAATCATGAAGTGTAGCTGTAAAAACTCCTTGCTTCTGAAATGATCTCTGGAATTTTTTTTTTCTTCTCAGCTTAGCTTAAGACATAAAATAAAACAAACAGAACTCCCAACTGGTAAATAAAACTACAAGCTGCCTTTTTTTTTTTAATCCCTTATTCCAGATTGTTATTAACTGTCTTCAAAGAAATTGGTTACCACTGAGGGTACCTCTCTTCTGTGTGTCGGTTTGTAAAAGTGTTTCTGGCAACAGCAACAACAACGAAAAAAGCTTTAGATCATTGCAGGACCTTCACTTATGAGAGGTGAAACTGTGGAGCTCCTCTTTGTTCTTGCTGCTCCCAGGGTACAATTACAAGGAGCGAAATCATTTCATAGAGATGTATGTTTCTGTTTCTTCTGCTTTTTTATACCAATAGAAGCCTGCTGAGCAGAATTTGCTCTTATTACATGCTATGGAGCCAAGCCATTTCATTTTTACTGTACTTTAACCTTGATTTTTTAGTTTTTTTTTTAAAGAAGGGCCACTGCAGCGTTTCAGTACATCTTGGGATTCATACTAAAGCACTTTAGAAACCAGTATCAGAACTGCATGTAACTTTGATAAAATATACATGAATCCTGGAGAGAGCTGTGCAACAGGAAGCTAAAGGGGGTTTATTTGATTGGGAGTGTTACTGAAGCTGGTGGGGGTTCCTTTGTGTTCTCCTGCCTAGAAAATAGCTGCAAACCTATAATCTGTGGGCAATAGAGTGCCACTGCAAGCTGTCAAGGGGAGATTTAGTGCTGAAAGCAGATCACACTTTGGAGGTCTTTCTGACTATGCTCATTTCAGTTGTCTTTATGTTTCTGTGGAGGTGAGGAAAGCATAAGAGCAAAAAGTTTGGGAGAGGCATGTGGAACAGGGGTATGTCACAAATAGGTCCTGTCTTTTTAGGGAAGGACCCAGGCATATGTACTGTCTCCTACCCTCCTGTAAAGTGCATTTGCTGTCTACAGACTTGGAGGAGAGCAATTCCTTGCCGTCAGAAACAAAATTCTTTTTAATGCTGTTCTGTTCTCTCTTTTAAGGGCTTAAAGATTTTTTTTTTTTTTTAGTCTTCTGTAGTGCTTTAGGGCATGAAATAAGAGAAAAACACAGAAGATATTTGTGACTTGGCTCACCAAACGAGTGCTGAAGTCAGAGGATGTTTGAGAGACTTCTCCCCTGGTCTGTAAATGGCATTCCTGGCAGCAAATCACCGCAGCCAGGATGGTTTTGCTTTCTCCTCACTGTGATGGGAGCTCCCTGTTGTTCAGAAGCCACAGATCATTCTGTTTCTTTGAACCTTTGTTTGCTAACATCTTGCCTGTTTTCAGGCTATTATTGCTTTGTTAGCACACATCAGCCAGTTGCCCTGTTCTAGCCAAAGATCCACATTACTCATCTGTGAGCATCTCCTGTAGCAAATCTTCACCCAGCACCAGCTCAGGTGCTGCAGCTTCACCTCTGCTGGGGTTTGGAAGCATGGTTGGGAGAAAAAAAAAAAAAGAAAAAGAGTAAAAGAGAACTTCTATGGCTGTGTTGTCCTCACACAATAATAATGCTCAGCTCAGATTTGGCTCTTCAAGGTATCATAAAGTTAAAATAGCTTTAAATTCTGCTGAGAGGCTGCATGTAATAAAAAGTGAGAATGATTGTAGTTCCCTCTCAACTCAGACATCCCCTGTGACATGTGCTGAGTGCTCACTGTGAGAGCCAGAGGTTGCACTCCATACAGATACCTCCTGCTCAGGTTTGGTTTTAGAATTTTCGCTTACATTAGTTACATTTTCTTGCTTTTTCCCTCCCTTTTGGCAAGACACCCATCTGTCCTGCTCCCCCAGGAAGTAACATATCCCTTATGGATGCCATGTTAGCTGGTATTTATGCTCTAGAGGAAGATGCCCAAGCCTTAACTTCCTCAGGATGCTTACAGATGGGGTTGTCTCTCGCAGACTGAATGATTGAAAAGGAGAAAAGCTTTCAGCAAAGAGTGGAATGTGTTCCAGAGCAATTGCCACATCATCCTGCTCATGCAAATCTTTGGTCTGAGATTACTTCAAACCTCCAGCTGTGTTTCTCTTCCCACTTTTCCCATTCCTCACCTCTGCTTGCTGCTATGGAGCAAGCTCTGTGGCATGGAGGGATGAAGACACCTCTCCTGCCCACTCCTTCCTTTAGATTTGATCAACTGGGAGCCACACCAGTCCAGGAGAGAAGAAAAAAGAGTCAGAACCACTGAGCCTGGCAGGAATGGGCAACAAGGCAAGAGGCTAGAGGGAAAAATCATGCAGCATTCAAGAGGCAGACATGAGCATGTCCCAGATTTTAACCAGATTAACACAGGGACACTGCTCCAAAGCAGAGAAGGTGCCTCATCTTCTTTTGGCACAGAGCCTCAACTGTAGAAATACAATCAAGTTGCTCTTAAGCTGCTTCAGCTGAATTAGCTTTGCTCTCAGAGTAATTGGAGCAAGCTGAAAGAATTACTATTTCTCCATTCTTTATGCAGATTTTATTAAGAGAATAAATGAGGGAGGGTAGAATTAAGCAAGCGTTTCACCAAGATTAACCTGCTCCAACTTCACTAAAGGATTAGGAACGGAACAATACAGTGATCAAATCAGGCCCCTAACTAGGGCTGAGTCAGCAAGTCTGCAGGTTTTAATTACTCGCCCATCAAATAAATCCAGCAGCAGGCCCCTTAAATCAAAGCACAAGTCCACACTACCTTTCATGAGAACAATCTGTTTGGGGTTAATCCTGCATCAAGAATTAAAGGGAAAGCTGCTTTCCTTCCTGGTACAGCTCCAAGCAGTGCTCTGACACTGGGTGTACTGGAGCTGACCTGCAGCACCCATCTCTAGGGGTTAGACAAGAGTGGCTTTCCCTGGTTACTTCCCTTGGTGGTGGTTTGTCCCTCCCAAAGGTCCTTTCTGCATTGGAGGAGGTCTGAGGCTTGGAGTGCCTTGCATCTCCATTTGGGTAAGACAAGTTCTGCTTACAGAACAGCAGGGAACAGCCTCAAGCTGCACCAGGGGAGGTTTAAGCTGGCCATTAGGGAAAAAATATTCACTGAAAGGGTTATCAGGCATTGGAACAGATCACCCAGGGAGGTGGTAGAGTCACCATTCTTGGATGTCTTTGAAAGCTGTGTAGATGTGGTGCTTGAGGATATGGCTAAGTGGTGAACTTAGTGAGTAGCATTAATTGTTGGACTCCATGATCTTGAAGGGCTTTTCCAACCTAAATGATTCTATGATGGGTGCCCAGCAGGGCTGCTGCTAACAAAACACTCTCCTCTTCACTCTTGCCACTGGTATTCCTAAACCATTGTCATTCTTACCTCATTAGCATTATTAGCTGCAGCAATTAAAAATAAAGCATGAAAATATCAACAACAGCGATATCATTACTGGGAGGCACTCAAGGGCTGTAAACTTATTGGAGCTCCTCATTTCTTTTCCAAAGTGGTACCAGGCCTGCCTTTCTTTTTTTTTTTTTTTTTTTCAGAGGCTGCACATTATTTTTAATAACACTGAAATGCTCCTTTAATGTGCATTTCCTCAGTAGCAGTTTGGCTCCCTGCTATAAGCTGTTACTGCCTCACTAAAAGAAAATGCAGTGTAGTTTTGAAAAACGTTATTAAATATACAGATATTTTGTGGGAAAGCCTGGAGTGTAAGCAGTAAAAGCAACATCCCCCCAGGGCTGTTTGTCTGTAAGCAATTAAAAAAAAAAAAAAAAGAAACCTGGGTTACTGAAGTGGGAATTTTGCACTCTCCTTGCAAGCCCTGTTGAGGGAAAGGGGATGGGCTTGTTTGTAGAGGGACAGCTTTGGCTGGGAGGAAGCTCAGCCTAGAGAAAACCACCAGTGTGTTCCTAACAGTGAAACCCCAGTCCAGAAGGCTGCCTTGCAGACCCAGACAGGGAGAAGAAACAGCATTTGCCTACCCTAGCATAGTGCCAAGGCAGTCAGAGAATAGTTATGGGCTGCCTGACTGTTGCCTGAGTATTATGAGGTACAATCTCTCCACTGTCTCTTGCCAGCAGGGGTTCATAGATTGTCTTCTTTTCTCTTGGCTTTGTTTCCAGCTAAACTGTGAAGCAAAAGAAATTGTGACTGGGTTAAGTAGGGTTTGCTTGCCAAGCCCAGCTTTTGGGGATCTCTGGCACAAGAGCTAAAGCTCTAGTAACCTTTTAGTAGATTTTTTTTTTGTTGATCAAAGCACAGGTTTTGAGGCTGTCTGGCATGGAAGTAAAGCTCTAGTAACATTTCAGTAGATTTTTTTTTTCTTTCTTACAAAGCACCGGTTTTGAGGCTGTCTGGCATGGAAGTAAAGCTCTAGGAACATTTTAGTAGATTTTTCTTGCAAAGTCCAGCTTTTGGGGATGTCTGACATGGAAGTAAGGCTCTGGTGATCCTTTAAAATTATTTCACTCCTTCCCATAAAAAAAAAAAAAACCTTGAAATCAAAATTCTATTTGAATATTGAAAATACTCCAGAACACAATATCCCAGGTAGGGGTAATCTACTGGGGAGCAATAAGCCAGAAATCCACTCTGGGATCCTAGACTTGGCCTGGAAAGATGACAAAAGATTTTCTTGTAAATGACACTATGAAATTCAGTAGATGTTTGTCAGAATGTCATGTCTCTCACATATGGGATAGGTAAAAAAGCCTTTTAGTTTGAGCTCTGTTACAGGCTGCCTTCCACCTTTGGGCAGGTTATTTAACCTCTCTGTACTTCTGTTTCCCATATTTAAAATGGGAAATAATGCCAGGGACAAACTCACAGGCGTGTTGCTTTATAACTTTGAGCTTCTGGGATGAAAGGCACTATTGAAATGCAGAATATGCTCAGGTGTTCACTTTGTATCTCTGCCAAATGCTCTTCACAATCTGCTTAGTGAGATGTTGCAGAAAAATAATACCTCAGCTTCCATCCCTGATAAAGTCTTGAAAACAAAGACAAAGGGCAACTAGCAGCAAACATTCAGCTGTGAGCTCTGCTTCTTTATGTCCCTTCCCATTTTCTGGGGGATGTGGCTGTAAGCCTTAAGGCTGCTAGGACAGGAGAAAGTTGGGAAGGATGCAGAGTCTAATACTGAGGGAGATGACTGAAGATAACTGCAACTGTCCTTCTGTGGTCAAGGCTGGACCTGAATGCACCTCTGGAAGATGTCCTGGGCAGCTTGGCAGATCTTTTTCCTCCTAGCTGAAAGGTGAGACCACAGCCATGGTGTAACCTGCAACCCTAGCAGTGCAGCATGAGCTGTTACCCTGTGTAGCACAAAACAAGATAGGAGGTACCAGGTCTATCCAGCCCCAATATCTAATATCCAGGAATGAAGAATATCTGATTTACAACCTGAATTAGAAGCTTTTCCTATTTACTTGTTGCTACATGAACTAAGCAAACTAAAGAGAGGGAAATGGGATACTTCAGGCTGTTGAGATGCTGATGGAAGAGTGGAGGGACAGAAGCTTTTGATATTCCATGGTACTGCCTCATGCTTGTCACCTTAAATGGATCTGCCTTGGAGAGCAGCAGTACCATCAGGAATGTTTAAGAAATTCATTTTGGAATTTCTTCTTCCTCGTATCAAATGATAGAACAAGAGGAAATGGTCTCAGGTTGGGGTATGTGTGTGTTAAGTTGGATATTAGGAAAAATTTCTTTCCTGAAATAATTGTTGAACATTGGAACAGGCTGCCCAGGGAGGTGGTGAAGATACCATCCCTGGAGGTGTTCAAGATATGTGCAGACTTGGCACGTTGGGACGTGGCTTAGTGGCCATGGTGGTGTTGGGTCAGTCGTTGGATTCGATCTCGGACATCTTTTCCAACCAAAACAATTCTCTGATTTTCTGAGGTGCCTGTACAGCAGCAGCCTTTTGCACATAGGAAGATCTAGTTCCTGTGTCATTATTTCCAGTCACCTCCTGTCTTGGAGAGGAACTTTTGCAGAGCTGAAGGCTGGTGTTGTGTGTCTCCGTCTCACCACCACGGAGCGCAGGCACACAAGACAAGTTTGTTGGTTTGAAAGCACAGGCTGGAGATGTCTGAGCTGCAGAGTATGAGGCTGAAGCAGAGGGAGGAAAGCCTGTGGTGGGAAAACATGACAAGTGCAACTGGCTGCATGTGAGATGCAAGATGGACCTGAGCAGTCCAAGGTGTCAGAGGGCTTGGCAGACGTTGCACAGCCTGCTCCGTGATCATTTGGCACTGCTCTGCAGAGAGAAGCAAACTTAAAGCTCAGAGGAGGTGCAGTTTGTTTAAATAATAGCAAGTAATTAGTCTGAAGACAAAATCAGTGATGGTATTTTATAATTACAATTAATTTAAAGGTTAATTTCCTTTGGTGCTAAAATCTTATTTAAAACATTTACCAGGAAAGGAAATTAGGATGTTACTATCTAGATGCATAGAATGCTTCTGGGAATCCATGCCTATTATCACTAGAAAATTAGGTTAGACTCAAAGTGGGAATTTCAATTCATTTTAGTGTGTAATAGATGGTGGTCAGGGCCTTGAGTCAGGAGGGTTGCTGAGGGTAGACTGTACCATTTGCATTTTCTTTGTTTGTGGGATTAATTGCAAATGTTTCCAACAAAAGGGATGGGTTTATACATGAACAAGCTTGACATGAAAAGAAAATTGGTTATGGATTGCTGCCTTCATAACTAATGAAGTTGATGTTCAAGGAATCCCTAGGAGACAGGGTTGTGGTATGAGGCAAATATATAAAGAAGATCACACAGGGGGAAGTGGTGGTGTTGCTGGCTCCATCTAGGATAATTTCTCCTCTCCCTCACTGTCTTGCCTGCCACTCCCCTTGCATCCATCACTACCTCCTGAGGGGATTGTCAGCCTCAAGTTTGAAAAATGTCTAAATAACACACTGTAAAGCTTGGAGGAAGCAACATTTCCATTCCAGCAGCTCATCACAATGGGATTCTGCTTGATAAAATCAATGCATTGTAACAGCCAGGGAGATGCACCTTCCTTGCATAGTTTTGGTTTTTTAGCTGTTCACTACTCATCTTTTTTATCTTTTCAAGAAGACGTTTTGCAGAAGTGTTGGGAAGGATCTGCACATGTGACAAGGGAATGAACAGTTAACATCTTCTAGGGAAAAAGATATGTTACATACACAAACATTTTGAAAATACTACTTGTCTTGCCATGAATTAATTGTTTCAGGAAAGGAACACAAAGAAGTCCAGATCATGAAACAATATCCCACACGGTTGCATCAAACCAGTAGCAGAAATGAGGTGGTAAATGGTGACAGTTCTGACAAGAAAAGCCACAGACAATTTGAAGAGACACTCAAGTTGTTGCCATAGCTGAATAGGATGTGGTCTTCCTGCCATGGAAATGTTTTGACATTCAAAAATAAACAAAACTCTTACTTGGAGTCAGGAAGAATTAGCAAAGTCCAAGGCTCCCTACCAGCTGAGAATTGAGTGCATGGAGAATGGTTTCAGGCAGACAGTTGTGTTTTGGTTTGATACTGGAGAAAGACTTCATTTTGGTGTCAGTCATTTATTGCTACTTGGTACTGAATGTGGAGGGCAGGCTTTGGAGGCAGGTCCTCCTATGCTGTGCCAGGGAGAACATCTCCTCCTTCACCCCAACAGAATAAGAGAAGCTCAGGCCCCACTGAGCACAGGTAAAGGAGCAGCCTCCAGCCAGCTGTGTGGGGCTACCAACCCCTTTCCTACTCCAGGCCTCCCAGCCTTGGAGGGTGGCTGGCTGCCTCCTTAGGGGTGCAGCCAAAATGGCCAAGTGTAGCACCACATGTGCTGGCCAGCCAGGCTCAGTCCAAACTGAAGGACAGAAACTTCCAGGAGAGGAGTGGTAATGAGTTGCAGTGGGTGGATTGGACTCATTAACCATTTCTGTTGGCCCTGGAAAGGACAGCTGTCCACAAGCTGAGTGTCTTCCCTGCTGAGGCAGTCAGCATGAGCTCCTCACAGTTTGCTATATTCCTGAGACATTGCTTTCTATTAAATTATTTTTATCAGCATGCCTTCTGTTCAAGTTTTCCTTATTACTTTTCCTTTTAAATATCTAGATAGGTCTTCATTAGCATTGGGCTGTTAACTTTCATAGATCTGAGCCTTAATTCTCCACTTTGTTGCACCTACTAATGACTCTTATTCTAATTTATTAGTGTGGTGGTCACCCTTGGAGACTACTACCCCAGGCATTTTCTTTTTCCTCCTTTTTTCTTCTTTTTTCCTCTCTTTATTGCTTGTCCCTAGCAATGATCTGGCTAAGAACAATTTTTTCCTAATGATTCATTTGATAACTTCTATGATAATTCAGTCTACCCCACATTTTCTTTAATTCTTAGAATGATTTTTTCAGTCAAACCCTTTTGCAGGGATAGATTTTTTGTTGTTGTTGTTCAGTACTCAAGCATGAACACTTGAAAGCAAATGGCTGCTACCCAGCAGTGTCCAGGTCTGTCCAGTTTAGCAAACTAATATATTCTTCCAACTATTCATGTTCTCATAGCTGAGTGGAAGTCTTTTACAGACTCTTTACTGAGCTTTGGGCAGGTTCTGCTGCAAGGTTGAACAAGCCTTGCAAGGGTCAAGTGGCAGCCTGCTGCCTGAAACCCTATTTCCAGGTCTATAAGCTTGACAGGTGGCTTGCTGCATTTATCAGATATAAAAGGCAGTGCTGACCAGTTCAGTCCAGTAATTCTCACTGCAGCTGTGCTCCAGCCATTTTCTCCTGGCCTCTGGCTCTTGGTCTTGTCTGCCCTATCTCTAGTCCCTCTTTCAGGGGCCAAAGCCTCACTCATCCCTTCAGCCATTGCTCCTGGCTGCTTTCATCCTGGCTCTGTTCTGCTCAGCCATGACCTTGGTTCCCATCTCTTCAATGTAGTCCTGCTGGTGATGAGCCCTGCTGTGATGCATTGCTCCAGCCTCATGTCCTGCTGTGACAGTTTGAAACTGTCTCTTTAATTTTTCTTCTCAAAGTTCAAGCAGAGAAAGCTAAAGGGTGTAAATAAGTCACTATTGGGTGTAAGAAAGCAAAATAATGATTGTTCTAAACACTTCCATTGGATAGACAGAAATGTTTAAGAACTGCTACTGAGGAGGAAGAACCTGCACTGAGGCTCTGCCACTGAGCAGACCCCTGTTCTACCTGGGAGTCTGAGACACAATTTGGCTTCTGTAATTTCTGAGCTTTCAGCACTGTTCATCTTGATATTTTCTGTTGAGTACACCCAAGCTGGGCTCACCTCAACTGCAATATCTGCATCCTTGCTTGGTCCTAGTTACAGGGAGTAGAAGGCTGAGATCCCTGTCAGTACCTCTGTAAGGGTAATGACACCAGATGGTACTTCACAGGTTTCACAAACCTGCTTACCTCCCCAGTTCTGTCTCTCATCTCAGAAAAGCTGAACAAAGAATTAGCCAGACAATCAGCAGCAATACAGACAGAAAAATATGCTGCAGGCCCTTACCCAATAAGAAACATAAGAGGAGACAAAGCTGGAGGAAAAACCCCCTGTGAAGCAAAAAAATTACAGAATAATTTTGATTGTTGTAGAAGTAAACAATATGGAAATAGTGGCAGATAGGCATAATCTGAGCTGACAAACCATCACAGCTTGGGTAGGGGTTTTCCTTTCTTCTCCTGTGGCCATGCTAGGGGTCAGAAGTGTCATGAGGTTATGGTTTGAAAACATGAGGTTTTAGTGTCACCTTGCAGATGGGTGAGTGAGGAGCACTGACAGGCCACCACTGGCTGTTTGGCAGAAATACAGTTCACTGCATGAACCAGACTGAGTGCCCAAGCCCTTATGATGTTTCTGAACCCTCCTGTGGTGGCAGGAAGGGCACAGCCATCATGTGTTGGCAGATGCCCTCCTTCCCCCTGCTTTCCCAGTGCTTCCCTGATTTGCAAGTCTAAATCACTGTGCAGTCAGCACAAAGACCACTAAGGTTTGATTACCCTTGTAAACAAACTTTTATTGAGGTTGTATCCAAGCAAACCTCCTCCTGTGTGCTCTGCTGTGGAACAGCCACCAGGCCATGCTCACAGCATTGAAAGGCAGCAGCATTAAAGTGTTTGGAAGTGCCTTCACCAAACAGCGAGGCAGGTAGCAGAACCACAGGAGCAGGGGTGTCTCCATATGTTCTTTTAGATTTGTTTGCCCATATGTCATTTCCAGTGTTACTAAAAACAAGCCTAATTTTACTCCACTCCATTGTTGTTGGTTTTTGGTTTTTTGTTTGGGTTTTTTTTTTTTTTTTTTTTTTTCCTTTTTGGCCAGTTTTTAGCTCCCAGCATTTGTGCACAGCTCTCCCTTATTTCATACTTCTGCACCAGCAGCGCTTCCCATGGTGTTATTACCTGTGGTTTGTTTGCCATCTCCCCTTTCTCCCAACTATGCCTGCAGTGGAGTGCCTTGTGGTGGTGAAGCTTAATCATGGCATTTCCCAGGCCTGAGTCCAGGAGCTCAAGTCCTTGCCCTTTGGATCTTAGTGCATATAAATTTAAGATCTCAGATGTTTAGGCATTACATGAATGTCCAAGAAGCATCCATGTGCACACACATACAGAAGCTATGAGCAAGCATTACTCACTGTGGTAGGCAAGACCATAAGGACATTGGCAACCTAATTATTACCAAGACAGGAAAGATGAGTTATAGAGAAAATAATGAGAGAACTGTTTGTGAGGACATTCTCACAAGGAAAGAAAACATTTGGAAATTTTACAGCTAAGAAGGTCAAGCTGGCAACATGGGTCAGAATTTAGCTTTTTGAACTTGAAAGAGAGATTGATGTGGAGTCTCTACAAAAGACTTTAAATGTAAAATGATTTAGCTTCTGCTTGATGTAATATAGACAATTAAATCAGTAGCAGGATGCAGAGAGGAGTGACGTAGGCAAAAAAGGTGAGTCCTGCAGCCTTTGTCCCTTAGCTCCATGTTTGTTGAGTTGGAAAAAAAAAATAGGAACAATTTTGGTTCTTGATACTGTTATAGCTGTGTCAACAGATAGAAAAGTCTTCACTATTCAAAAATAATGCTTGGAGAGTAAATTGTGCCCAGCCCAAACCCAGCTGACATCTAACTTATATCCTCAAATGGCAGGCAGACTTGAGGGTACAAGTGCCATCCTTCACTGTGTGAAGCAGCAAAGAAGGTTAGGGAGGAGCAGCTGAAAGTTCTGGGTTTAGCCATGCTGAACTGGGATGGATGTGTAACTATCCATAGGTAAATATCACAGCAAGAAGCTGAGATTTCAGTTTATATAGAAGGAGCAGAATGAGCACAAGCCAGGGACTTGTGACACCTTAAAGAGCCAACAGTAGACCTTACATCTACAGATGAGACTGTCCAGTTAGCAGGAGGTGAAGAAAAAGAAAAGGCAGAGGTTACTGTGCTTGTGACACTGGTGGTGTGTTGGAAGGAGAACCATCAGGAAAGGAGAACTTAAGGAAAAACTTGAACTGAAGGAGAAACTTCTTTACTTTGATGCCAGAGCACTGGACCAGGCTGCCCAGAGAGATTGTGGAGTCTTCTCTGGGTTTCAAAACCCACCTGGACACATTCCTATGCAACCTGATCTAGGAAAACCTGCTCTTGAAGGGGGATTGAACTAGTTGATCCCCAGAGGTCAGTTCCAGAAACAAAAAATAAGTTCCTTAATGCCCCTCATTCTGGCCTGATACACAGCCAAGACAGTAGGGACCATGACTGTGAGCAGAGGCTGAAACTTCACATCCCTGTGTGAAAAGATGTCTCTGTTTTGAGCCACATGTCCTGTCTGTGTTAGAGTTGTAACCACAGCTGTGCCTGACAAGCACAGCAAAGGAAGAAACCACTCCTATAAGACACTTTACAGATAGTGTTACTGTTCTCCTATTCAAGTCCAGCTAAGAAAACAAGCATCTCAGCACCAAAACTTTCAAAGGAATGGCATCTGTGTGTCTGTGAGTATGAGCATAAGATTTTACTGAAGCAAAGCATGACACAAGAGCCACTTCTGATAATAGTGACATGTGAGATTAGTGTAAAATAGAAGAGCCAGAAAAGCATTTGGTGGATGAGGGTAAGGATGGAAGCCTCTGCAGCAATCCAGCTAATGAGCCCTGTTCTATTCATCTGATGTTACTCCTGCCAGCAGGGTATCAGTGGTAGGACACTTTGAGTGACCTTTCAGACACAGCCAGGGTAAAATGCCTGCAGAAAGGGCAGTGTTTTGCATGCTTTAAGAAAATACCTCAGAGCCCACAGGGAGCTTTTAGCTGAGTGTGGACACCGCAAGCTTTGCAGTGCTGAGGGACTGCTGCTATTGAGAAACCTGGCTACAAAGAAATGGCTGAGATCCTCTTGTATTGGAGTTCACTTCTTTATTACCTACCTTTACCTACTCTGAAAAGGTCCTTGTTATGTGTAAGAAGCCAATGCATGTCTGCAAAGCTACAGTAGTACTCTCTGCCCTACCATCATTTGGTTGCACAGGTGGGAAATTCTGCTGTCAGTTGGACCCAGATATGTCTCTACAAGCTTGCCTTATGTGCCCCTTGACAGTCTGGCTTACTAACAGTGTTTACTACATACAACAGGGCAAAGACACAATGCATGCAGAGGTATTCAGCCTGCATCTTTCTCTCATGCCCACATAAACACATTTTACTCAAAGAAAATTTTTTCTTAACATGTTGGTTCAGCATTCTGAACACAAGCCAAAAATCACCTTAAGACCTTTTGCCCCACAGCTGCAAAAGAGAGTTTCTCTGCTTGCAGCCTTCTGATAATGGTTTGCTGGTTGCCTGAAGGGTCCTGGGAAGTACACAAGAGATGTAAAGCTGGTCAAATGCGTATCAGCAACATCCATAAAATGACAGGCTGACATCACTGAGACACTCACTCCACCACAGCTATCTCCTGACTCATGTTGTCAGAGGTCAAGGTTAAAAATGCAGCAAAAAAGGAAAAGAAAAAATTATTCCCTTTGAGGGTGGCAGAGCACTGGATCAGGCTGCCTAGAGAGGCTGTGGAGTGCCCATCTCTGGGGGCATTCCAAATCTGCCCAGACATGTTCCTGTGGGATTGACTCCAGGACTTGGACTAGAGGATTTTCAGAGGGTCCTTGCAAGCTCTGGAATGCTGGGATTCTGTGTAACCTGGGCAAGAGAACACCAAACCATAGCTACATCAAAGACATGTCCATTATTGTGCTCTACAGCTACCTGAAAGGAGATTGGAGTGAGGAGGGGGGCAGCCTCTTCCTGGTAGCAAGTGACAGGACTAGAGCAAATGGTTACAAGCTGCTCCAGGAGAGGTTCAGAGCAGATATTAGGAAATATTTCTTCCCTGAAAGGGTTCTTAAACATTGGAATGGTCTGTCTGGGACAGTGGTGGACTCACCATCCCTGGAGGTATTTAACCAGTGTGTGGACCTGGTGCTTAGGGACATGGTTTAGTGGTGACCTTGCAGTGCTGGGTTGAAGGTTGGACTGGATAGTCTTGGAGGCTTCTTCCAGCCAAAGACATTCTGTGATGTTTTTTGCTGCAATCTTTGTGTTTGAATGAGGGAGTTTGCTTCCTCCCAACCTAGCCCTTCTCCCAACAATATTCCTGTAGTGAGTTATTCATTCTGTGCCTGTAAAGTTACTATGCTTCCAGAGATACAATCATCTTGTAATTAAGTTATTCTGATGGTTACAGGCAGTGCTTAAGTAGGAAGTATCAAATGGCATTTGCCTTGATTTTAGGAAGAATTGACCCTGTGAAAGGTTTGTAAGCAAGCCAGGGAAGCACTGTCCAGACACAGTCATGATAGGTTGTGTGCAGAACTGTTTAAAAGTCTATTTGAAATGTAATTATCAACCAGCTGGGATGACATTTCAGATGGGATCCCACTGGATCATTGGCTGGGGAAGTCACTCTCTTTGTTACTTTTGTTAATAGCAAGGATGATAGAGCAGACAATATATGTCAAACTTTCAGATTAAACCAAACTGAAAGGAGTATGAGCACTTGTGGAGACAGGATTAGCAGTCAAAATGACCATGAGAAGTGGCTTGAAATCAAGAGGCTGAAATTCAGTCTAGTGCAAAAGAACTCCTGTAGGAAAGAATCACCCCAAGTGTCACCAGATAAAACACAGACTACCTGGCTGAACTACAGTTATTCTCAAAACATAAAAATAAAGGTCTGGTTACTAACTGTTTCTATGATGCTGTTGGGAAAAAAAAAGCTAACACACCAACCCCCCCCCCCCCCAAA
>VXBD01015657.1:249295-277577 GCA_013399975.1 Indicator maculatus | reverse complement strand
GACCGGGGGCGCGGGTAAGCGCCGTGAGGGGACGATGCTGCTGTGGGGGTGAGCGAGCGGAACGCGAGAGGGACGGGACCGCCATGCCCTGCGCGCTCCAAGCCGCCCCGCTCCGCGCTGCCCTGCTCCGCCTTAGGGCCTCTGTCACGGCTGCTCCCACCTGGCCCCGGTCGCGTTGTGCGCTGCCGCTGCCCCGAGTGCCGGTGGCTCAGGCTGCGTTAGCGGGTGGCGGCGTGTTTTCGAAACCGACACCTGTCAACTTGCACAAGCCTCCAGGTCTGAAGTACTTGTCTAATTCTTTTTTTTCAAAAGAATTTTTAAAAAGCTGGAGGTGGCAGCAGTCGTTTGGGTGATGTGAGAAACTGCCACCCGCAGAAAACTTGTGTCACGTTTCAGAATCTGTAAGGGAATCTTGTGACGCTATGAAGGCTGGGCATGCAAAGGCAGAAGGGGATGGAAAGCACTGAACTTGTTTACCATACGTGGGAGTTATTTTCATCTTCCCCCGCATTGTTGTGTTCTCCATGAACTACCAAGGATTCGAATTAACTTAATTTTACTTGAAATGTTGTGTGTGTTTTTTTTTTCCCCCAGAAAAAAACCCCAACAACAAAAAACCCAAACCCAACCAACCAAAGCAAACACAAACCCCCCAAAAGGCCAGATAACTTTGTGGTGTGTTTATTGTGGTGGTTGGGTTTTTTTTGGTTTTTTTTCATCTTTCAACAGGAAATGCTGAACATCTCTCTTCCATGCAGCTTTAGATTCCTTCTGTTCTCAGACTTGTGCTCTTCCCTAATCTTCTGCCAATGCTCATGCCCTTTTCCCCCATCCCTCCTTCCTTTCTCACTTGACAGTCGCTCTCAGCAGTCTCTTCCTCTGGTCAGCAGCCTCTGTTGACAGTGAATGGTGTAGTAGACAGTTCAGGTCTGTTCTGAGCTGTCTGCACTTCTTTTTGCTGTAGCCAGTCACCTCAATGACAAGCTGGCAAATCTTCCCTTTGAACAGTGTTCCGTGACATTTTTCTTGTTCATTCTGGTGTATCAACTTCACCCAGCTCTTAGTGCTGAATGGTGACTGGAAATGCAGGCACCCCATTAGTGTGCTGCTGCTTCTGTGACAGGTGTAAGCTGGTAGAGGGANACATTGTTGTGTTCTCCATGAACTACCAAGGATTCGAATTAACTTAATTTTACTTGAAATGTTGTGTGTGTTTTTTTTTTCCCCCAGAAAAAAACCCCAACAACAAAAAACCCAAACCCAACCAACCAAAGCAAACACAAACCCCCCAAAAGGCCAGATAACTTTGTGGTGTGTTTATTGTGGTGGTTGGGTTTTTTTTTGTTTTTTTTTTTTTCATCTTTCAACAGGAAGTGCTGAACATCTCTCTTCCATGCAGCTTTAGATTCCTTCTGTTCTCAGACTTGTGCTCTTCCCTAATCTTCTGCCAATGCTCATGCCCTTTTCCCCCATCCCTCCTTCCTTTCTCACTTGACAGTCGCTCTCAGCAGTCTCTTCCTCTGGTCAGCAGCCTCTGTTGACAGTGAGTGGTGTAGTAGACAGTTCAGGTCTGTTCTGAGCTGTCTGCACTTCTTTTTGCTGTAGCCAGTCACCTCAATGACAAGCTGGCAAATCTTCCCTTTGAACAGTGTTCCGTGACATTTTTCTTGTTCATTCTGGTGTATCAACTTCACCCAGCTCTTAGTGCTGAATGGTGACTGGAAATGCAGGCACCCCATTAGTGTGCTGCTGCTTCTGTGACAGGTGTAAGCTGGTAGAGGGACGAGACAGCAGAGGCAATGCTGTCTTAAACTGTCTCAGCAAGGCTGGTTGGTTTGTGAGGCACTTCTATTTCCAGATGTGTTTCCCAGCCTACTGTGCTCATTGGAGTTGCTCCCTCTGGTCCTGTTACTCTCGTTTGAGCTCTCTATAGGCTGTATACAGAGGGGTTCAGACTTGCTAGATAGCTGTGCAAGTGAATAGATGTTTTGGTCTCAACTCGGAGGTAATCAGGTAATAGACATAAATACTGCTTGTTTTTTCTTGTCCATTGCGGTTTCCTTTTTGTGTTCCTAATTGGAGAGCAAAGATATTTTTTTTTTTACCAGGAGTAAATCTGTGGAAAGATGCCAAGGGAAATGTGATTGTCCACTGATGCAGAAATGCATAAAATAATCAAGCCATTGCAAAAGAATTTTTTTTAAGGAAAACCCCAGTCTAGAATATAAAGAATTGGGCAAAATAATTTACTTCCTCTTCTTTTCCTGGCTGTCCATATATGCTTTGTGGTGGAAGAGATTGTAAGGTGAAACATAGATGATGCTCTTGCAGCTTGTTCAACAGTTTAAATCAGATTTCTAGTCTGTGAACTGACAATATGAGCCATTGCTGGCAAAATTTTAGTACAAATAAATGAAGACTTTTTTTCTGCATAGTCACTGCAGCATGCCTTTATGGTACTGTTTTAACAATGTTTTCTTGGTCTGTAGTTACTTGTTTATAGCCTAGTGTAGCTCAGAGACATAAGAATAGGAAGATGTGCATTGTTGTCTGATTTACCTGAAACTTGTAATTGAGGCACTATAATAAATTGTTTGCTTCTTCAGCACCACTGGAGGGAAGAATTAGACCAGAAAGACAGGAAAAAACAAACATGTTCTTGTTTGGAAGAATCCCAAACCTCTTTGACTTTTAGTAAAACAGCTCAATTTCGGTGATTGAAATTCTCACTGAACTGATTAAGACAAAATTTCAGCATGCTATTGTAGCCTAACTACAAAAGTACAAAAATCACTTGTCATTCAAGTATGGAAGCTTTCAAGAAAAGATATATTTTTTTTAATTTTGTTAGTTCTTGAAGAAATGTAATACCAAACTAACTTTTCAGGTTGTAAATCTCAAGCATTGCTTTGCCTCTGAGAGATGAGATGATGGCTTTACACACCCTGTGTGGGTGAAAGCGTAAGATGAAAAGTTTTCCTCCATAGCACAATCCCACCACAGCTGAGATACTCAAGTGTGGGAGTAGCTCTGAACAAATGGTCTATCATATCTATTTTTCTGATCTCTACTGACTTCAGTGTAGACTAGAAACAAAGCTCTTTCTGTGGAGAGAACCACTGGAAAGTGAAGAGGTGTTATTAGAGGTGTACTGCAGCCTGCACTTCGGACCAGATGGACATTACGTGAAAATTAGAGTCATATTTTGTGATGGGAGAGAGGAAATGCACTCAGGTTGTCAGTCTCAGTGCTTGGGTGGTTTTTCCACTGCTGCAAAGCCAAAACAGAGCTATGAAATGAGGTCTTAACACACTCATGTATTTTCTGGGCTGTGCAGCTGCCTTTCATTTGAACCCAGGGACCAGCATGTTGAAGTGGTGCCCTGCAGGTTGGGTAAAGGTGGCCTGTACAGCGGCAGCAGCTCTGAGTACAGGCACAGATAACTGACACAAAGGGAGCCCAGGTAATTTCATCTGTTAATCCCTGTCGAGTTTCCCAGAAGCAATCACACAAGAGTAGTTCCTTTTCTTGGCCTTGTGCCTGTTACAAGTGGTCAGTTTGGGTATGTGGTGATTTGAAATACTCCTGGGTGCCTCTGATTTGTATTCAGTTCTTCTATCTACAATGAGCACTATGCTTCCAGTGTTCCTTCATGACTTCTAGATGGGCCACTTTGAATAAATCTAGTCTGGTAACCCTATGCATAGGGTCACATGCATTGACATAAATTCTCTTCACAGTGAGATTCTTTGGCTTACAAATTTAATCTTTTAGTTGTGTGTATATATATATATGTAATTATAATGTTTGTTCTCTCTACTATAGAGGCTGCCTTATTTTATTATTTTTTCTTAATGAGTTCTTATGTGGTAACACAAATAGGAGATACTTTAAAAACAACTCTTACAGCTAACTCATTTTCTGATGGAACCATTCCAGTTGACCTGCTGTGGGCTGTTCAGTAGGAGTGTAGAGGGAGGGAAACTTTCCTTTCTCTCTGTTCCAAATAAGGCATCAGACTGACAGACTTCAGTGTTAGCAAGGAATCCAGAAACATCTCTGTCTCAGCAGAGCTTTCTGTGTTAATAAATCTAATCAAAAGAGACATTTAATCAAATAATAATAAGAATAAAAAAGACTACTTTATCAAGCCAGAAAAATTCAGGAAAATGGTGCAGCCCAAAAGCAGAGGTGTTCAGGGCAGGCCAGTTGCAGACTTGTTTACCTCATTATCAGATACACCTCCTAAGGGTTTTCTGTAACAAGTCATTCTGGGACCTCTGTCTGTGATATTTGGTGAAAAGTGAAAAGTTAAAAATTTGTAGTGTGAAAGGTTGCAATTGGTGTTACTGTAAGCAGTTGAGGGAAAGGCAGCATTCTTTTGGCAAGTGTGGAATGTACTTACATATATCATTGAAAAGGTCTCAGCCCTTTAGTTCTTACTGATAAGGCTTCTTGGTTGGGCTTGAGGTTTTTTGAACTTCCTTTGGCTTCAAGACTTGGGTTTTTGAGGCCACTCTACTTGTGCTTCTAAAAGGAGATGGACTTTTGATGAGGAGAGGAAAATGGGCTCCACAACACTCAAAGCTCTCTTCTGACCACAGTCTTGATGCATCTACAGCTGTGTTCATGACCCATGTCCAGTAGACTGAGCAGAGATTCAGGTTGGGTATGTCTGGGAAAAGGCTGTTGAAAGGATTCCTTCTTCTGCTCAGAAATGTAAACCTGTCGTTTTCTCTGAGAAAAATAGATTTTTCTTTGCATGAAAGAAAGGTTTGGTCTTGTTTTCTACTGTGCATGTAACAGCAGATGAGTTGTTTGCTTTTTTATTGTGTAGAGATGCATTATTTGGATGGAAGGGTGAATTCTTGTAATATATGGGGTGTTACCATCCTGAATGCCAAAATGAAATGTTTTCTGAACTCATTTGAAGCTCAGCTTGGTATGTTGAAGCCAGGTGATGGATTGATTGTGTAATTCTACCCTAGCTGCAGGAAATAAATGGAATTATGGCTATCATATCTTTGTTTGTAGGTTACACAGTCTTAAGAGGTGGTATTTTCTGGCTTTTGGTAGTGAAGTTAAGCTTCAGTGTATTTTGGGAGCAAGTCTGAGTAGCTCTATAATAACTGTTCCATGTCCCTTACTGTCAGCGCAGGACTGAAACTTCTTAAGAGCAGCAGTGCACAGCTTCTCTTGACACCATGTTGGGGTACAATTCATCTGTCTTCTCAGATATGGCTTATAAGTGAGCTTATATAATAATTATTCCATCTATTTTTAGATCCACATAGTTGTCTGGGGACTCACAGTACAGTAGGATTTAATATTTGTTTCCCCCTAATTTCCAGGCAGTCCCTATTGGGTATACATCATTATTATCTTGAGAAAATATTTGGCAAACTATTTTTGTCTTTTACTTATTAAATTTTACGTTGAAATCAAAACAACATTGCTTTTAAACCAAGTTTATACAGTAGCAATACAAGTAGCATACAAATAGTATATAATGTTGTGGAGAGCTCCTTTAGTAGTAGTTTATTGTTGGAATCCAGTTTACATTGCACAGCTATAAGGGTAATATGTATGTTATATGATATGAGGGGTGTTTGGCACAGATGTCTAACTGTCATTTCTCATCCTTACTTCCCAGGATAAGCAGTGACTAACCCAGCATTTTTTCCCTATCATTATAAAGTCCTATTGTGATGAGTCCAACGTAATTCTCATTGTTTTAGTGCAGCAGCTCATGCAGATGATGCTGTTTGTGAGCGTCAAACACAGCCAACTGCTGTTAACATTGGTGCTTTATTTTCTTTCCAAGAAAGGTCCCAAGTATTAGGCACTCAAAGTTGGCATCTATGATTGTGGTTGTTTGTTTGTTTGTTTTTAATTGTACAGTCAGTTTTTTGATGTATTTCTTTTTTTTTTTTTGCTAAATTTCACTTGTTTTCTATAGCTTGCTTTCCTTCTTTTAATGCAGGTGGGTGAATTGGATATTCCCCTGAAAAGACCGCAAATTTGATTCTAAATCCTGCCTATACAGAATCTTGAGAATTGGCAAGAAGCAAGGAGCATCTGGGCAAGTATTTCCTTCAGACTTCTTTCTGATCAGTGCTTGGGAGTGTCACAGCTTGTTCAGAGCAATAGCTGTGTGGTAGGGTTGCAGAAAGATGGAGGGGGGGGTCTGTTCTACCTTTCAGATGATGCAGTGCAGAGTAAATAAAGCTTGTGCATGTTTGGGGTTTTTTCATTGACTTTTTCCTCTGAATTCAGCTCCTCGTCCTCGGGATACAGTAAAAGGGCGTGTGGGGGTGGCTGGTTCCCTTTCTCCCATGGTCAGAATATTGTTGTTGGTGTTGGGACTTGGAGGATGTGGGAGTAGCCTGAGGCAGTAGCAACTGCTCTTAGCAGTACTGCTTAGCTGATGGAGGGTGTAGTGCTAGGGCTCATGCTAGGGCTTCTCACAGTTGGAAGTGCTGCTATATAATTTTTTTTCCTGCCTGGATTTTGGGATCATCTGCAGTTTGTAAGGGACTAACAGTTTTCAGTCTATAAAGCATTTAGACTCCATGGCAGTAAGCAGAATGGAAGTATGTGAAAAATAAGTGTAGCTTTTGATTGAAAATTTACCAAGCTGCTTGTGTCTACCGTGTTGGTAGTTTTTTTGCTTCAGAAGTGAACAGTGCATTGACTGGTCCACATGGATTTGTTCTTGTGCATGCAGGTTGGGTTCAGAGGTAGCTGTTGCTGGTTGCACACAAGGCCAGCTTCAGATGTACACAAAGCCAGACTTGCCTTTGTGGCCCCAGTTGTGTTGTAAGCCATGAAGTTGTGCTTCAGATATGATATATGTCCAGTTTTGCCTTTACAGTGACTCATTTTGAGAGGTAAGTGGCTGTGAGCTTTATGCAATGTGTTGATGATGTCCAGACTGAAGCAAGCAGTCCAGCTGCAGCAGTGTTTGATTCCCTGCTGCTGCTGCAGTTCAAAAGTGTAGATTTTGTGCAAATAGAGCCCAACAGTCAAAGTGGTTTGCTCAGGGATCACCAGTAGGCAAGCTGTGACCTCACAGACTTTCACACAGGTTACTTTAAAGTTCTCCTGAAGGCATAATTCAGTTCAAGGAGTTGCAGTTGTGCCTTTATGGGGAGTGTTTGTGTACATGTTGACATCCTTCATCTGCAGAGAGCAACCCAATGCTCCAGACCAAGATCATTGAGACTGACCTGCCTGAATTACCTTTCTGGCAGCACAGCCCTGCTTCAGGGTTTGTGTGATCAAAGCAAAGCTTTCTGGTGCTCACTTACTTGCTCCTGAAAGACGCAAGCTAGAGTGAGGAAAGGCTGTCCGTATCCATACACATCAAAGTCAAAAGAGGGGCTTTCATGTTTGTCTTAACTTCTGTGTTGCCCCAAAACCCACTCTGCAGGGTCAGCTAAAAGGAGCTCCTTGTCATTCCTTAGAGCTATGGAATGAATCACTCATGTCCATTTCTGGCAGAAAAAGCACTTGAGTGCATCTCCTGAAGCCCTTATCTGGCACCCTCAGTCCCTCCATGGCCTGCTGCAGCCTGGCAAATACACCTGACAGGCAGCTGGCATGTCAGCTCACCCTGCTGTGCTCTTCCTCAGGAGATGCAAGGGCTTAATGTTTACTGTGCTGTTTCACTGTGCTGCTCCTCGTTCCACCATGCTAAGCTGACTTTTTTAAGGTAGAATGAAAAGTTTGTTTTAACATGTTTCAGGCTGAGGTTTTGGAGACGTTTGTACAGACAAAACTTCAAAGTGAAGCTGGTTTGGGACAATGCTTAACTGTACTGGATGATTGAGAGATCTTTTCCAAAACATGCCCCACAAAGCTTGAGGCACAGGTTAGTATGGGAGTTGGTGACCCAGGTTTCAGTTGGCACCTATTCCCCTGATAGTGGCATTTCTGCAGTGAAAGTAAGTCTAAAAATGCTTGGTGAAACATTGGAGCTTCTGGTCCTAGCCTAAGACTAAACCAGGACAGTTTCTTTGTTTCCTGGAAGTTAACTCTTCTCCCCATAAATCATAAATGGACACTGGTGACTAAACTGGGAGAGAGATACAGAACCATAGAATGGTTTGGGTTGGAAGGGACCTCCAAAGGCCATCTAGTCCAACCCTCCTGCAGTCAGCAGGGACATCCTCCACCAGATGAAGCTGCTCAGAGCCGTGTCCAGCCTAACCCTGAACATCCCCAGAGTTGAGGATGGGGGCTCAACCACCTCCCTGTGCAATCTGCTGCAGTGTTCCAGCACCCTCATGGTGCAGAACCTTGTTCCTAACATCCTGTCCAAATCCGCTCCTCTCTAGCCCCAAACCATTGCCCATGGTTCCATCACCACAGGCCTTCACAAACAGTCCCTCTCCAGCCCTCCTGCAGGCTCCCCTCAGGCACTGGAAGGCTGCTACCAGGTCATTGTGGAAATTATCTCTGTAATAGGAGTGGTTTTGAAGCAAGCACTCAAACTGATGGAAGAAAATGACTCTTCATGGTTAGCATGAGTGTTCCTGCCTCAGTTTTCATAGAATCACAGAATGGTTTGGACAGAATGGGTTGCCCAGTTAATCCTGTCTGCCTGCACTCAAGGTGGAGGAATAAACATAGTTCAGACTGTTCCCATACTCTCTTCTGACACTTTCTGCCTGCAGATTCCTGTTCAGGTCTTTTTGTAACTCTAAAAGCAAGGAGGTGACAGTAAACATTGGGGATGACATGTGAGAAGGCTTTAAAAGAGAAAAACAACCTTTAAATGGGAGAGTGCTAATATTTACCAAGAGACATGTCATCAGTGAAACACTGAGGATGACAAAAACAGGTGGTGGGAACTTTGTGCAGCACCATGTACAATCAGGGCACTGTCACAAAATGAAACACAAACGCTTTTAAGAGATGTCTTAACAGAACTTAGATGGGAGCAAACTAGGACAGGAATCCTGGGTTTTTCTCTGTGCCATTTGCTTCTCCCAGAGGCAGCAGTTATTTCAGTTGATTCAAATCAAGGAAAATGCTATCTAAAGCTTAATTAAATATTCTCTCTGATTCCAGGAAATAAGGTTTTCTAGGCACTGTGAAAGCAAAGGAGAAACTTTAGTGTTAATACAGGTTAGATTGACCTCTGTCATGTCCTTAAATGGGGGGCAATAGAGAGTGGGAAGCATTCTCCTCCACGAACTTGGTTGTCCATTGCAACCATCTTTTTTTTGTTCCTCTTCCTATGTGCTTCAGGCTATTTATTCTTGCTGGGAGCTTTGAGAGGCTAAAGGAGAGTGAGGGTAAGGTGAAGCTCTTTATCTTGGACTTGATCTAAAAGGTCTTTTCCAAACTCAACATGATTATATGAAAAGGGTAGACGTGTCGCTTCAGGGTGTGATTTGGTGGGCATGCTGGTGCGGGGTCAACAGTTGGACTTGATGATCTTAAAGGTCTTTCCTAACCTAAACAAGTCTATGATCTTGGCTGAAAAATGGAGTTGTTTACTTCTCTCCCTGTCCCTCTTCTCCCACTTGCTGTTGGCAAGTTGCTTATTGTGAAAACTAGACTGGTTTTAAGATGAAAAACAGATCCATTTCCTGGTTGAAAGGATTTAGCACTTGCCAGTCAAGTTTTGGTATGTGTTCAAGGTTCTGAATATTGTAACTGAGTATGAAGTTTACTTTTTCAGGCATACTTCACTGCTTATTTAAAATTGTTCTGGCACATTCCTGTCAGCATTTGCTCATGGTAAAACAGTTGCAGGAAGAATTTTTTAATGAATTTGAAATGCTGTTCATTTTCCTGGGTGAATTTGTGCTCTGATTTTGTGCCTGATTCTTGCTCTTTATGTGTGGCCCTCCTAGCACTTGAACAATGTGTTTTCCTTGCACAGCCTTAGTCATCTAATTGCCCTTAGGAAGGACTGAAACTTTAGTTATTTTGAGTGATTTGGCTATTTAGGGCCCTTCTTGTCAAGAAATTTTATCTGAATTTGACTTTGTGTTCTGAGAAGTTTCATTTTCTACAGAGCAACTGATTGCAGTAGATTTATGAGCTGCATGAAGTTCTTACCCTGCTGGTTTTTAATTGAATGCAAAATTACCCATAGCTCAGTCTGCTTTTACAGAAAGTATTCTGTTACATGTTTCAAGCTGGATGTCCTGACTCCAGCTGCTGCAGCAGATGTTTTATGCAGAGATATGCTCTCTTTTGATGTGCATAAAGCTGTCTAATGTTCTGAAAAAAAAGTACTCTACAAAATGCAGATTCCCTAGTGCAGTGTGGTGGGAGTGACAGAAATATCTATCAAGGCAATTCAATGATGCTTAATGTTGCATTGCAGTTTTTGTTAATCTGGGGGGGAAATAAATCCTGTTTTATTTTCCTTCTGTAGTGGCATGTTGAAGCTGTTTATGAGCACAGAGAAATTTAGGTTGGAAGGGACCTCTGGTGGTCATCTGGTCCAACCTCCTGCTCAAGTGTGTTCTACTAGATCAGGTAAATTTTTCCTTGTATCAGCTTATCTCCTGTTTCCCCATTTGTGTCCATTGCCTCTTGCCCTCTTGCTCTGCACCTCTGAGAGGACTCAGGTTCCATCATCTCTGCACCCTCTGACTAACTATAACTGCAGATAGTGCTAAGGTCTCCCTGAACCTTCTCTTCTCCAGGCTGGACAAACCCAGTTCTCTCAGGCTCTCATGCATCCTCTGCTTCAGTTCCAGGGTCTTCCACTGGGCTGGACCCAGTGTATCTGTGCATTTCTTCTATTTGGAATATGAAAATGGGGTACAGTACCCCAGATACTCTAATCAGAGTTGAGTAGAGAAGAGTAAACACTTCTCTTGACCTGCTGCCTGCACTCTTGTTAATTCAGCCCAGTACACACCTGGATTTCTCTGCCACAAGTTGTATTGCTGACTGATGTTCAGCTTGTAGTCCACTGCAGGTCATTTACTGCAGGGCTGTTCCCCAGCAGGCAACCCACAGCCTGCATGGGGTTATTCCCTCTCAGATGCAAGACTTTGCATTTGCACTGGTGATCCTCACACAGTTCCTGTCATTCCTTTTGTCCATCTGATCTCAGTCCCTCAAATTAGCAGTCTTCCTTCCTACATAGTGTATGAATTCGCTACAGGTATCTTCCACTTCATTGTATCAGTCCTTGAGGGGTACCACTGATAAGCAGCTGGGCTTTGTGTGGGTAATGCAGCCCTTCGAGTCTGGTAGTCTGGCCAGCTCTCCACACAGATTTTCATGGCAGCGTTGATCCTAAACTGCTGAGGCTGGTGGTCTTTCGTATTTACAGGTTTTCAGCTATAAAAGCTATACTCAAACTGAGGAACCTGGCTTTGATATTTTGTGTATGCTTAGAGGCATCTCTGTGGAGATGAACATGGATTTTCTTCTTTCCATTGAAGAGGGAAGCCCTGTACTGCCAGAGAGAAGCCCTTGGACAGCCAGGGCTGGAGAAGGAATAGGAGGGGGTGTGATGGCCCTCTCTGAGGCAGTGATGCTAGATTTTAAAGGAACAGATGACAGCCATCACATAAGCACAAGTGGCTGCTCTTGGGAGCAGTGCTGAGGAAGAGATCCCATAAAATCAAAGATGCACTAGAAGTATGTGGTCTATTAACACATTTCCTATCCACAGGTATATATATATTTACTGAGGTGCAAGATGTCTGCCCCGAGGCTGCTCTCTAACAGAACCTCCCAGCAGGCCTTGTCTAACTCTGATTACACCTGGGAGTATGAGTACTACGAGTATGGACCAGTGTCATTTGAAGGCCTGAAAGCTCATAAATGTAAGTTCAGTAGAGACACACTTTTATTGTAGCTGATCTTCCCCATCTTAATGTTCCTACTCCTGATTTGTAAATGATTATTGTCCAAGAATATCTCTTCTGTCTCCTATTTTTTTTTCATTCTCAGCAATTGGAGATAATACTCTATCAGATGATAATAATGGCTTATTATTCTGTGTCTTTTCTTCTACATGAGAGAGCTTTGGATTTCTTTGCTGTAGTAGAAATGTGTCAATACTGACAAGTATCACACTATCAGGACCAGTTTAAACAGCAAATGCAGCCACTGCTGTTTCTGGTGGCTATCTGGTATGATTCATGGTGGGAAAACAGAACTTGGATTGCCGTGGGAAGTGGTTGCTGTGCTAAGTGTGGCAGCTCAGCTTTGCTGTCTGGTTGTGCTGTTTGAAGAGCAGGAGGATTCTGGAGTAGAACATGGAACAGAAGCTGTGCTGGGTTGAAGGTTGGACTGGATGATCTTGAAGATCTCTTCCACCAAGTTGATTCTGTGATGAAACTTTACATTCTGGTTATCAATACAGTTGCAGATCATTGAAGTGTATCTGACTAATTGGTAGGTAGTAGTGGCTGTAAATGATTAAGTGGGAAATCTGTTAATGGGAGTGGGTTTTTTTAGATGAAATTTTACATACTACAAAGTCTCGTAGGATGGTAGCTAATCATAGAATCATAGAGCAGTCTGGGTTGGAAGGGACCTCCAAAGATCATCCAGTCCAACCCCTTCTGCAGTAATGGGGTGCAGATGCAGGATGCAGGAGCATCCTCAGCCTAGGGGCAACCATGTTGCCCAGAGCCCTCTCAAGCTTCACTTTAAGTATCTCCAGGGATGGGGCCCCAACCACCTCCCCAGGCAACCTGTTCCTGTGTTCCACTGCCCTCATGGTAAAGAACTTGTTTCTAACATCCTATGTAAATCTACTCTGTTCTATTTTGAAGCCATTGCCCCTCATCCTATCACTACAGGCCTTTGTAAACTTTGTCTCTCTCCATCCTTCTTGTAGGCCCCCTTCAGGTACTGGAAGGTTGCTTTTAGGTCTCCCCTGAGCCTTCTTACGAGCGAATGTGTATTAGTAAACCAAACACAGAATACATCTTGAGCCACTGAATACAGCCTATGCTTAGAAAATGATTCTGAAAATAATGTAAGCCTTATAATGCATGGGATTAGAGCAGTATTATTTAAGCAAAAAGGAGTATTGCAAACTCCCCCATCATGGAAACCTGTACTCAAACCACCCTCTAGTTATTTTACAAAGTGTTTTAAGAGGGGCGAGGAGATGTGGTAGAGGAGAGATGGAAGAAACATTGCAGTGGGAGGCTTGAAACTCAACCTCCTTAGCTTACCAGGAAAAGACATTGATTGACTTGATTGTGATAAATTATTTTCACAGGGAGAAAATCTCAAGGTACTTTGACATTGCAGAGAAAGAGCAAATGGTTTGAATTGATTTCCAGTTTCCAGATCTGCCTTCTAGCGTGGAAGATACTTCACAGTGGCAGTGTGATATGAACTGTTAGGGTCAAGCATCAGGCAGGATAGCTGATGCCTTCTTTTTCTGGTGTCTTTAATCCTGTAGGAGATTCAACAGGTTGGCCAAAGTTCTGTGCTGCACTGGGTCAGGCAGATCTTCACATAAATTTACATCCAGTGAAGATCTTTGAGGTTCAGTTGTGTAATGAGAGATTAAGGGTAGATAGGATACCTGTTCTGACTAAGCCTTCCAGTTTCATGTTTTTATGTTATTTTTCTTTTTACATTAAAGGTTTTGAATATTTGCATAAATCAAGTGAAATAAAAGCTGAAAAAGTAGCTGTATACTGTGAATCCTGGGCCACGTCCTATTTAGAGTTGGTGCTCTGTAACTTTGGGCCATGCTTATCAAAGGATTGTTGCCTGCAAGTATATTTTTCCTCCTTGGACCTCTTTTAAGTTTTTGGAAGCTTTGAGCTTCCTTTAGGAACAATTGTGGATCAACTTTCTAGTGGTCATAGAGTTCTTTTAAGTAAGAATAGTGATTTAACTGTGGGTCTATTTGTTACAAATGAGAGCAGCAGACACATTTAATGCACACAGTCAAAAAGCCACTCTCTTCCCAATTGCTTCTATATTTGGCTATTGTCTTGCTGTTTTCCTTTTAATTAATTGATGGCTAGATTTTTTTTTCCCCTCCAAATCCATTTGGCTCCTCTGACATGAGGAGATAGACTGAAAGAGTTGGGGCTGTTCAGTCTGAAGAAAAGAAGGCTCCGAGGTGACCTTCTTGTGACCTTCCAGTATCTGAAGGGGGCTACAAGAAAGCTGGGGAGGGACTTTTTAGGCTATCAGGTAGTNCCTTCCAACCCTGACTGATTCTATGACATTGTATTGTAGTTTTCTGTATAGAAGTTGGAAACCCAAATTAAAAATGATTTTAAAATCTTTTGCATGTGTTGGTTATTTATATTTGTTTGAGGTAGCAAATAGTTTTTTATCTCTGGTTCTGTTTATTTCAGAGCCCTCTATCTTACCACTGAAAGAAAGCTGTATCTTACTAAACTTCTTGTGTCAAAGAAATCAGAGCAGAAATAATTTCAATAGCAGGAGAGCAGCTCTACAGGAACAGCAATTTTTGCTGAAAATCAAATAATCCTCTCTTCCAAGTTCTAGCACTGAAGTTGTTTCCAAAGCAATGCTTGGAAATGAGCCAGGCATCACAGAGGTAGCTGCTCTTATTTTACTAACCCAGAGAATTCAGTGTTCTCCCTCTTTCAGGTTGTTCCTGGTTTGTCCAGACATCAGCTAAAATTTGGGCTGGAAATGAGAGCTTTGACGGCAGCTTTCTGTTTAAAAATAGAACAACAAATGTCATTGTCCTTCCTCTTTACACCCAGGAATAAGTTGCAATGTCTTTTGGGATTTGCAGTCATGCTGCATGTGGAAGGTGCAATACTGATCATCCTGTTTTCTCTTTCACCAGATTCCATTGTGATTGGATTTTGGGTCGGTCTTGTGGTTTTTGTCATCTTCATGTTTTTTGTCCTGACCCTGCTGACGAAGACAGGAGCACCACATCAAGAGTGAGTCTGAAAACTGGAATAACAAATCCAGCCTGCTAGGTAGCACATCTGTTCTTCTGCAGCCCTCAAACACAAGCACTGACAGTGCTGAGGTTGCACTGGCTGAGCACCATCTTGTTCGAGTCTGTTCTTATGAAAGGGTGCACTCTATCCTTGTTTCAAATAACCTTTGTTCCAAGCTCTTCTAGGAGACAATTCTGTAGCACTGTTATTAAAGTGTTCCCTATTTAGCCGATAGTCAGTAGACATGCAGTAAGAGAAGGAAATATCTGCACTTGTGCATTTTCATGCTGAAAGGAAGTTGGTGGGCTGGCTGCCAAATAGAGGGCTTTAGATTACTGTTGTGAAAATAAACAGGATTGTTCTGGGTAGGCTTGTGATACTGTGGAGTGAAACACAGAAACACAGTATAGCAGTGCATTAGAGGTTGGGACCTCAGAGATCATTGGGTCCAACTCCCCTGCCAAAGCAGGATCACCTAGGGTAGTCTGCACAGGAATGCATCCAGATGGGTTGTGAAAGCCTCTAAAGGAGATTCCACAACCTCTCTGGACAGCCTGTTCCAATGCTCTGTCACCCTCAAATTTCTCCTCATGTTGATGTGAAATCTTCTGTGTTCAAGTTTGAACCTGTTGTTCCTTGTCTTATTACTGAAAAGAGCTTGGTCCCTTCCACTTGACACCCGCCCCTCAGGTATTTATACACATTGATGAGATCCCCTCTCAGTCTTCTCTTCTCCAGACTAAACAGCCCCAGGGCTCTCAGTCTCTCTTCACAGGGGAGATGCTCAAGTCCCCTAATCATCCTCATGGCTCTCCATTGGATTCTCTCCATCAGGTCTCTGTCTCTCTTGAAGTGGGGAGCCCAAAACTGGACACAGTATTGCAGGTGTGGTCTCAGCAGGGCAGAGTAGCGTGGGAGAAGAACCTCCCTAGACCTGTTGGACACACTTTTCTTGCTGCACCCCAGGATCCCATTGGCTCTCCTGGCCACAAGAGCACATTGCTGTCCCACGGTTCACCAGGACTCCAAGGTCTTTCTCCATGCAGCTGCTTTCCAGCAGGGCAGCCCCTAACCTGTACTGTAAACATGGTTATTGACAGAGTATATGCATATAAAATGAATGCAGTACAGATGTTAAATGAAGTTGAAGACCAGTGGGCTTCCACATGTTTGTGTGTTCAAATCCAAAAGGTAGGTGTCAGTAATAATTTCAGTATCTTCCCTTAACACTGTACTTCCCCTAGTCTTGGAGTGTGATAGATTCTGCTGAGAAATTCCAATAGATGCTGAAGTACAGATCAGTGCTGCATTTAACACCAGGGTGCCCTGAAAGTCACAAACTTTTTGTTTCCTTTTTTTTCTTTCTTGTTTTTTTCTGGCTGTTAAGTATGTGCAGACCATGCCTTGCCTCAACCACTTATCTCCATTTGCACAGCATGCAGACTGTCAGTGTCCCTCCCTCTGATACAGATTGAATCTCACATCTGCTCTCAGGCTTGTGTGCCATAAAGCAGAAATAAAAAGCCTATGTGGAGAGTGAGATCACTTGCAGACAGGTAGCAATGATGAGAAGCTGACTGTGAAAGGCAATTGTTAGTGCTTATTACTTCTTAAAGCAGCCTATCTCTGCCTGTTGAAGGCCCTTTGCTAGTCAGATATATGTAGACTGGCTCTGAAACTTTGTGTAATAGCACGTCTAGAGACAGGGTCCTGCTAAAGAGGACATAGCATAAACCTCTTCTGTGCTTCCAATTTTATTTTTTTTTTCTTTAAAAAGTAAATAGAGGCAGAAGAATTCAGCTCCCCCAGAACTCTCTGGTATTTTTGCCTCCCTTAGAGACTGTCACAAAGTAGCCAGACCTTGCTCCCAAATGTATTTTAAAGTAATTTTAAATGTTGGTGTGCTGACTTTCTTTTTGTTTTTTTTTCTTGGAGATCTTGTTTCTTAGCTGAGCATCTGGGTCTGTATCCCACAGGAATAATTTGAGAGGGCAAGAAGTGATAAATATACAACAAAGAAAAATTAATATGGATATTTGTCAAAAGTTTGTACACATGTAAAAATGTATTTAGAGATGGCAGAGGCCTGCTTCATCTCTTACTGTTTGCTTTCTTCATCAGTTTGCTTGGAACAGGTTGCCTAAAGTGTTTATGAAAACTCCATTATCAGTCAGCTTCTACATGCAGATAACTCTTGTGGCCAAGAAGGCCAGTGCCATTCTGGGGTGTATTAGAAGGGCTGTGGGTAGTAGCTTGAGAGATGTTATCCTGCCCCTCCACTCTGCCCTGGTGAGGCTGCATCTGGAATATTGTGTCAGGTCTGGGCCCCTCTGTTCAAGTAGGACCTCAGGGTCCTACTTGAAAGTGTCCAGCACAGGGCCACAAAAATGATTGGGGGAGTGGAACATCTCCCTTATGAGGAGAGACTGAGGGAGCTGAGGCTCTGTAGAGCCCCCCAAGCTGGGGCTCTTGGAGGAGACTGAGAATGACCTCATTAATGTTTATAAATATGTAAAGAGTGAGTGCCAAGAGGCTCTGCTTGGTGATGCCCAATGACAGGACAAGGGGCAATGGGTGGAAGATGAGGCATAGAAATTTCTGTGGAAACATGAGGAAACATTTTTTTCCTTGTAAGGGTGACACAACACTGGAACAAGCTGCCCAGGAATGTTGTGGAGTCTCCCTCTCTGGAGATACTCAAAACTTGCCTGGATGCATTCCTGTGTGATCTGGTCTAGGTGATCCTGCTCTGGCAGGGGGGTTGGATGGATGATCTTTCGAGGTTCTTTCCAACCCCTAATGTTCTGTGATTCTGTGATAACTTCATCTGATTTTGGAGTTGGCCTTGCCTTCAGCAGAACTCTGGAGTCCCTTCTGATGTAAACCTTGTCATTTTCTTCAGCTGCTGAAGAGAACCCAGTAATTTCTTTGTTTTAAACTTCCTTTGCAGCTTTGTGAGCTGTGTGCTTGAATGCATTTACTGTGTATCCTGAATTGGCATCTTTGACAAATTTGAGCATAATCTTTTTGAGCTTTGATAACCAAATGTGTACTGTACTGGAAATACCATCCAGGAATATGCTGAGGGTAGTAAATACTGTTTCCTCTTATTTTTAATAGATGTGTATAAAGACTGGAGAACATACATACCTACCTGTAAAACCAGTGCAGACTGTGGTTTTAGTTTGCCTGCATCTTCTGTCTTTATACCTGACTGAATTCTCCATGATTCATCGTGTCATTAGTCATTAGGGCTGTCTTGCAGCCCTGCTTCAGAACTAGATGTGAAAGGGATTCCTGGGTCTTGGGAGAAAGCCAGCCTGATTGATGGATGAGTCTCTGACTTCAGTAAGTCAATTTGGCTGTTCTTTAAAGTACCATTAATGTGAGAGATGAATGTAACTGTGTTCAGATTGGTGAATCCAAAGTAGAATACTCTGATTTTTTGAGTAGGGTGCTTTTCTTGGCTCAATATAAAGGGATGTATGATAGCATATACTTTTAAAAATGGTACAAGATATTTGGAATTGGGTGCATTCTCACACCAGAAAAAGAAAAAAACACCACTCAGGGTATGAAAGAGGAGAGGTAGGAATTTAATTAGTTATGGAAATAATGTATGTTGCACTTCTGCTTGCATGTTAGTATGTGTAGAACATTAGCTTGTGTGACAAGATTTGTTGACAATCTTTCTAAATTTTTGCCTGAAAAGTACTCTGGGGTCATCACTCAGGAGAAAATAGCAGGCTGTGTTTGTTTCTGTATTTAAAAATGGCCTTAAAACCACACTTGTGTGAAATTGGTGAAGGGACTAGAGGGAAAATTTCATGAGGAGAGGCTGAGTGAGCTGGGGTTGTTTAGCCTGGAGAAGAGGAGATGCAGGGGGGACCTTATCACATTTTTACAACTACCTGAAGGGAAGTTGTAGTCAGGTGGGGCTCAGGCTCTTCTCCCAAGCAACTTGTGACAGGATGAGAGGGCATGGCCTGAAGCTGTGCCAGGGAGGTTTAGGTTGGATGTTAGGAAGAACTTCCTCACAGAAAGGGGAATTAGACACTGGAGTGGGCTGCCTGGGGAGGTGGTGGAGTCACCGTCCCTGGAGGTGTTTAAGGAAAGACTGGATGTGGCATTTGGTGACATGGTCTAGTCAGTGTGGTGGTGTTAGGTCATAGGTTGAACTTGATGATATCAGAGGTCTGCTCCAGCCTCAGTAACTCAGTGATTCTGTTCATGTACCCCATTTGTACAAAATGTTGGCGGATGTAGTTGCAAAGCTTCGTGCAGTTGTTTGGGCAGGTTGTGCAGCTAGATGCAGTAAAGGTGAAATGACTAATTTTATTAGATCACAGAATCGTTCAGGTTGGCAAAGACCCTTGGGATCATCAAGTCCAACCATTAACCCTACTCTACAAGGTTCATCCCTAAGCCATAGCGCCAGGCACCACATCCAGACAACCCTTAAACACATTCTGGGATGGTGACTCAACCACCTCCCTGGGCAGCACATTCCAATATCTGACTACTCTTTCTGTGGAAAAAAAGTCTAACCCTACTGCAGTTTGAGGCCATTCCCTCTTTTTCTATTGCAAATTATCTGTGAGAAGAGACCAACCCCAGCATCTCCAAAATGTCCTTTCACGTAGTTGTAAAGAGCAGTGTCTCCCCTCAGCCTCTTCTTTTTCAAACTAACCATCAGCTAGCTCCTTCAGTCACTCCTTATAAAATTTATTCTCCAGGCCCTTCATCAGTTTCATTGCTCTCCTCTCCACTGGCTCCAGCACCATAAAATTTCTTTCCATCTTCTGTTCGTCCATGTAGATTAGATTGCTACTGCCAGTCTCATGTGCCCCTCTCTAGAGTCAGTCTTTGCTCCTTCATAGCTCTCTGGATGATAAAGCACTTTCCACACCAGTGGACTAGGTACTTCTCTAAGTACATTTTAAGCTTTGATCTGAAGTCACTACTTCCTAGGCTTATAGCACTTTGTCCTTCTTTCTGTGCTGATTTGCCATCTCCACTCTCTGTGCCACAGTATTATATAGAAACTCTTGGTGACAGGTTTGAAAAACTCTGTATGCAACTTAAAATTCAGGGTGGTGCATTCTGTTGCATTATCAATACATAAATGTCAGTTCTGAAGGCTACCACAGTATTATTCCAGTAGGTTATTATTTAGTTACTGGTCTGTCTTGCATGAATTTGAATGTTATGCTTTGTGGGGATTGAATTCTACATGCTTCACTTGGAAATGCAGAATGAACTGATACAGTTGTGACAAACTAGAGCACTGCTTTGATTTGAAGGGCAGAGTAACTGGTTTTATTAGGACAGAATTCTTGCATCATGTAATGGAAGTGAATTAGCATTTGAGAAGCAGGGGTCTTAAAGATTAACTCTGACTGAAAGGCTAATGGTAGATCTCCTGTGCACTTGAAGCTTTTAGGAGTAGATCTCTGGAACAAAGGCTTTCAGAAGGTGAAGGCACCTACTTTATACTGCAGACTTGAGTGAATTAAATGACAGTTTCTTTCAAAACCAGTCAGTGCTGGGTGCACCTTCAGGTGATCAATGATCTGGCTCCAGTGTCATCTGCTCCCTGTTCACATGTAAACAGTATGACTTGTTAAATCTTACTTGACTAAAGTCCTGTTCAGAGAATATGTTTAGATTTTTTTTCACTGCTTGCCCTCTGGGTACCTTTCCTGCCTTTCAGATGCAAACGACTTACATTTTGTGATGGCAGGCTATAAATTCAGCCTGGCAAGGATTGTATTACTGTAAAAATTTTGTTTTACTGTAATGATAGAGTAATAGAATGGTCTGGGTTGGAAGGAACCTCCCAAGGTCATCTAGTCCAACTCCCTCTGCAGTAGGCAGGGGCATCCTCAACTAGATCAGATTATCCAGAGCCCTGTCAAGCCTCACCTTTGACTATCTCCAGGGCTGGGGCCTCAACTACCTTCCTGGGCAACCTGTTCCAGTGTTCCACTACCCTCATGGTAAAACAGAATGTATTTACATGTAAAACTTCCATCTAGCTTGATCTTTTCTCACCCCCTGCTGTTCATGGTTCCTCCACAAGTTCATGCAGATTCAAGCTGGTTTGAGCTAAGGCTTCTAGAAAACTCTTAAGATGTCAAGATGTCCTTCCTGGGCTCTGTGCCTGAATTGTTAGGGCTGACAGTCTTTATATCAGGTCTTTAGTTCCAGCTCTCCTAATTTGGAAGTCTGAATGTCATTGACTGGAGTCAATGGCAAAGGTGGATGGATGTCTGGACAATGAAGTGCTCAAGTGATGCCTTTATTGGCAGCAGTGCTGCCTGTGTCTCAGATTTTTCTTGGCCAGAGATTTTGCTCAAAGTGTTCTGTAAGCCATTTTACTTGATATGAAGAGGGAAATGCTGAAGAGTATTTCTGAGCTCATTCAGTGAGCTGATTATGACAGCATATTGATTACTAGAAGTGCCATTTAAGAGTGCTTATTTCATGGCTAATGATCACGACAAATTGAGACTTAAAATAACTTCAGCAGAAAATAAGCTGTAGTGCTGGCTTTTCAAGTATGTTACACATTCATTTCTTCTTGCTCATGCTTGCTGAATCCAAATTTGCTGTTAAGAACTTGAATAATCCTTCAATAATTCTTCTTTTGTGCTCACTGTATCTTTCTTTTTTTATTCTTTTTCCCTCCCCTCTCTAGCAATGCAGAGCCTTCTGAGAAAAGACTTCGTCTGAACAGCTTTGTGGCAGATTTTGGAAGACCTCTGGAGTCAGAGAGGGTCTTTTCTCATCAGATAGCTGAAGAATCCCAGTCACTTTTCCATTTCTGTATTAATGAAGTGGAACATTTGGGCAAAGCAAAACAAAGTCGGAAAGGTCCAGATCTGGAGAGTAATAGCCACTTCCAGGAAGTTCCCAGGACCAGTGGAATGTTTGAGGAGGACTTAAATTGTCTTACAAAATTTAACATTCCAAACTTTGTGAACACTGAGCAGAACTCTTCACTAGGAGAGGATGACCTTCTCATCTCAGAGCCACCAATCATTTTAGAAAGCAAATCAGTTGTGCAGTCTTCCCATCGGATCATTGACTGAGAAGCCTTTTACTTTAAGGTAAACATTCCTGTGGTTGTCCAGCTTGAAGCCTTTCTGGACCTACTAGTATTTTGATAAAAGCTATTTCAGACCTGTGCTTTTTATTGTGTGTAAGGAAGGGCTGTGCTGAAAGACCTTGGTTCAGACAAGAAGTAAACTGAATGCTTTATTCTATGCTCTAAATCTTTTGCCCTGCATAATTTTTGCTTTCTGTTTTGTTTTCATTTGTTTTCTTTATTTCTTGTTTTGTTCTGTTTTTAAATGACTGCCTCTGTCCACCTTCTGAAGGCTGCTGTAATGTGTAGGGACTGTGGAGGCTGGAGCCTAGCATTGGGAGGTGTATGAAAACTCCTCAGCCAAGAAAAGTGTAAACCTCAAATTAAGACTGAAGCAAGGGGAATGAACAGGCAGCCCTCCACGGAGGTTCTGCAGCTTCTGCCACTCCCAAAAGGGAAACCTAAAACTGAGCAGCACAATGGATAGCTGCTCGGCATTCCCTTCAATTTCTAACTCCTGCTTTTCCATGCACATTAAATCCAACTTAAAAATCTTCCTGAGGGAATACCTTGCATATTAAATTGGCTAAAGTGTTTACAGAATGCTACCACTACCTGCTGCTGCTGACTGCCCTGGAGACCAGCTTCAGGGCAGGTAAGGCTGCACTGGGGAAGGGATCTGAAGCAAAAATGGCTGAAGAAAATCTCCTTTGGGGGCTTTTTTCAAGCCAGTAAAAGCACTATCCCTGTGCTGGGCCTTCCAGCTTGTGGGTGGGCTGCTGAGATAGTGTGTGCAGAACCATCACCACCCACCATTGATAAGGCCTTTCAGACTATGAGAAGCCTCATGGAGGGCAGTGTCTAGCTCAGGGTGAGCAAACAGCTTGTGTGTGCCCAGGTGGTGCCACAGCTGCCTGCAGCTTGTAGGTTTCCTGGCACCAGTGAAGCTTGAAGAAAGAACTCCCAGAAGAGGATCAAACATGGTTGTAACACAGTCAAAAGCCATTGGCAGGAGGAATGTGGCAACTCAGACTGAGCTCCTGTGCAAAACCACAGCAGTGCAGGTGTCTGGCTGCAGGGAGTGCCTTCCCTTGGTGTTCGTTCTGATGGGAGGCAGTGACACCACCTGTCTGCTGTGTGAACAGATCAAGGAGTTACTGAACCAGGTGGTGGAGAATGAAGGAGGAGGTGGAAAGGTTGAGAAGAATGGGAGACTGAAATAGGTGGAATCGTACCGTGCAAGGGCAGCAGGTGGAGGCTCTTCGAGAAGCAGAAAATCTTCTCCCCTCATGTCACCAGGCAGAAGGAATTGGCCTTGGCTGTAGTGATCATGAGATGTTGGAGGTCAGGGTTTTGTGTGGTAGGAACAGAATACCAAGTAGGATCACAACCTTGGACTTCAGCAGGGCCAACTTTGGCCTTTTCAAATAATTGGTAGGGGAAATCTCATGGGACAGGGTACGAGAAGGCAAAGGGGCCCATGATAGTTGGTTAATATTCAAGGACCTCTTCTTCCAAGCTCAAAATCAGCACGTTCCGAAGAGTAGGAAGTTGAGAAGGGGAGCCAGGAGACCTGCATGGTTAAGTAGGGAACTGCTGAGCAAACTCAAGTAGAAGAAGAGAGTCTACAGATCATGGAAGGAGGGGCTGGCCACTTGGGAGGAATATGATAGTTGTCAGAGGATGTAGAGAGGCTACTAGGAAGGCTAAGGCCTCCTTGGAATTCTGCCTTGCGAGGGAGGTCAAGGACAACAGAAAGGATTCTTCAAATACATTGCAGGAAAAACTAACACTAGAGGCAATGTAGGCCCACTGCTGAATGAGATGGGTGCCTTGGTGACAGAAGACTGGGTTAGGGAACAGTTAAGTAATGTGGACATCCATAAATCTGTGGGTCCTGATGGGATGCACCCAAGGGTGCTGAGGGCGCTGGCAGAGGTCATTGCCAGACCACTCTCTGCCACCTTTGCTAGGTCATGGCAGACAGGAGAGGTGCCTGGGGACTAGAGGAAGGCAAATGTCAATCCAGCCTCCAAAAAGGGTATGATGGAGGACCCAGGTAACTATAGACTGGTCAGCCTCATGTCCATCCCTGGAAAGGTGATGAAGCAACTTGTCCTTGATGCTGTCCTTAGGCATATCAAGGAGAAGAGGGTCATTAGGAGCAGTCAACATGGTTTTACCAAGGGTTAGTCATATCTTGATAGCCTTTTATGAGGACATAACCAGTTGGATAGATGATGGTGGAGCAGTGTTTTATGTTGTTTTTGTGTTTTATCTTGATTTCAGTAAAGCATTTGACACTGTTACCCACAGTGTCCTCTCAGCTAAACTGAGGCAGTGTGGTTTGGGTGGTTGGGTAGTGAGGTGAATGTGAACTGGTTGAAGAAAATAAGTCAGAGATCTGTGGTCAGTGGGATGGAGTCTAGTTGGAGGCCTCTATCTGGTGGAGACCCTCAGGGGTCAGTACTGGGACCAGTGCTGTTCAATATATTCCTCAACAACATGGTTGAGGGCACACAGTGTATTGTCAGCAAGTTTGCTGACAGTGAGAGAGGTTTTCCTCCCCCTGTACTCTGCTCTGGTGAAGCCATATCTGGAATATTGTGTCCAGTTCTGGGCCCCTCAGTTCAGGAAGGACCTCAGGAAATGGCTTGAAAGAGTCCAGTGCAGAACCACAAAAATGATGGAGTGGAACATCTTCTTATGAGGAGAGACTGAGGATGCTGGGGCTCTTTAGCTTGGAGAGGAGGAGACTGAGAGGTGACCTCATTCATGTTTATAAATATGTAAAGGGTGGGTGCCAGGAGGACGGAGCCAGGCTCTGCTTGGTGATGCCCAATGACAGGACAAGGGGCAATGGGTGGAAGTTGAGGCATAGGAAGTTCCATGGAAACATGAGAAAAAATATTTTCTCTGTGAGGGTGACAGAACACTGGAACAGGCTGCCCAGGGGGGTTGTGGAGTCTCCCTCTCTGGAGATACTCAAAACCTGCCTGGATGCATTCCTGTGTGATCTGCTCTAGGTGATCCTGCTCTGGCAGGGGGGTTGGACTGGATGATCTTTCGAGGCCCCTTCCGGCCTCTAACGTTCTGTGATTCTGTGAAAAGCAAATTGGTGTCTGTAATTGCACTTCAGAGGGACATTGTGGCAGCTGTCCAGTGAATTAGTGTTCTGCACACAAACAGTAATTTTACCCTTTTTCCTTTTTTTTGTGTTTGTTTTCATTGTTGATGCCAACTTCCGGTCGGGTTAAGTGCAGGATTCAGTAGCTAAATCACAATTATTCAGCCAAGCTATTCTTCTTCTGCCATTAGTTACTACATGCAAATGGTGATGAGATGTTAGGCTGGTGTTATGCTTTGCTTGTAGGCTGAAGCTTCTTATCCTTTTTAGCTCCATAAATTGCCCATTCTTGACTAGCAGGCTCTGGAGCTGTTGGGAGGACTAGCTGTAAGAGCTGCACTTGCTCCATCTGCTTTTTGTATTCAGTTGGGATTGTGCTGTGATCACAGCTGTTTCCCCAGGGAGAGATTTGTTAAGGAATTGAATGTGTGTAATACCAGCCTTTATTTTCTGGAGAAGGATTAAGGTTCTGAGCCTCAGCCAGTGCCTAAATTACAGTTAAGCTTTCTCCAGAAGATGGTAACTAATGGCCAAATGGCTTTAGAGCAAGGGCAGAGAATGAGAGGAACTAGGTTCAAAGCCTCTGCTGGATTTGGAGTAAGAGTGCTCTGCAGAAGTTCTGAACTGAAACTAAAGTAGTGGATTGAAGGTGCTGTGCGTGACTGGGTTTCCTTGACACTAAGATGGTTTGTATGCAACACATTTGTGTCAGAGTGAAAATACACCAGTGGTCTGCTGCTGCATTCTTCAGCCACTTTATGCTGCTTAATTCATCCTTCCTTCACCTGGCAAGTAGAAAAATAGTGAGTGGGCTGTGAATGTAAAGAATACAAAGAGAAAGGGAAACCTCTTTTGTCTTTAATTTCCTGTGCCCTAATTATAAACAAATTGTACCTAAATTTCCTGTTCTCAAATGTAATTCTTGCACTGTTTCATTCTTGCAGTGTTTCAAAGTAATGGGATTATACTTGAAGCAGAGCCGAAGCTGTTTAAAACTAGTGGATTATTGTTGAAAATAGTTCCCAAGAGAATGCTGCTATGAACCCCATTACAAGTGAGCACAGCTGCATGGGGCTGCACTGAGGGGCTCCAGCTTGCTACTCCAGGTGCAGAGAAGGCCTGGGTTTACAGCAAGAGCTACACAAGGAAGGATGCTGTAGCTGGAGACTTGCCTTTTCTCTTCCCAAATTAAGAAATTCAGGAAACCTGCCTTCTGAATGTGGTAACTGCTTTCTCCTGAGGCACCTCAAACAACTGGCTGCTAGCTGATGGTTAAGCTTTGTCTGAACTCAAGTTCAATATTCTTGCTAACAAGCTCTGGGATTTCTACTAAATGTGGCTTTTAGAGCCAGTTTCTGGATGAGTGAGCTGCCTTTAGTCAGACTTGATTTTAATTTGTTGTTGGTGGTTTTTTTCCCCCTTTTCTATGCTTGAAAACAGAAATGCCATTTAAATGAGATAAAAATCTGTGTAGAATTCATCTCTGCAGTTGAGAAATGAAACTTAAAGCATTTAAAATAATTTCAAAGTAATGCAGACCTAGTTTTAGAAAAGCTTTTTATTCTCAGTGGGCTGACCTGAGCTTTTCTTCCACTGCCTTAAATCATTGTGACTTTTTGGGTGCATAACTGCTGCTTTGGAGACTAAGGATAAGTATTCCTGTGTGGGACTGCTGCTGACAATGCCTAGAGGAAAGGTATTTAATAAAACAAACAAGAGGTAATACCAACTTAACTTGCACTGAACTTGAATTGTACTCTTGATGTCCTTCTGAAGCATGTATTGATTCCGTAAAGACATTTGAAGTGTTTGGTTCCTGCTTCTGATGGTCCTTCAACTTTTTCTATCTTATCTCTCTTCTATCTTTAAAGTCCTTCAGGCTGCTTTTTACAGAAGAACATCCAGGCAGAACCACTGCACAGCTCCTGTGTGACTTCAGAAGTGCTGTGGCAGCAGTAGAGCCTGATACAGATTTCTGCTCTGCCTTTGCATTAACACAAAGGCAAGCGCAGAAACTTTCTGCAGTTTTCAGAAGCTGTTATTTAAAAACTATTCTTTTTCCATTTTAAAAACTAAATTGCTGTGACGTTTTGCCTCAGGGGGAAGGGTATTGGTGTAATACCCAACTCTGTATAAGATGCTTCAAAGTACTCAGCTTTCCCAGAAAAAAAAAAATTGAGTTGGTTCACTATGAAGGAAATAGGAACTGTTTTGACCAGGGTAAATCCTTCAAAAGAAGTACCTGGAATTTAACAGTGCTTGAAAATGGAATTATTGTGCAAGTTTTCTTACTGCTTTGCTGTAAACAAATGAATTCTAGCTAAACAAAGGCAATAATTCAAAGAAATTGTGTTTAAAGTTCTCTTAATCCATCCTTTATATTGTTTCCTGGAAATGGATTATGAAACATTATGGAATAAGAACAGAAAAAACATGGAGGGGGAGGATAATTCTCTTAAGTCTCAGAAAGATTCCCACTAAAACCCTTAGTGAAATACAGTCAAAGCTAAGGACCTGTTTCATCAGCTTTTGTTCCATTTCAGGGTATTTTCCCCAGTCTGCACTGTTGAGACTGCTGGAGAATCACAAAGTCAGATCTTGAACAGAGAAGTAAAAACCTTGGACCTTGGCTGTCTGAAAACAGCACCCTTACTACAGCCGTTCAAGACCAGAAATAGTCTGTCTTTGGGAAGATTGCCCACTTCCCAGTACAAAAAGCCTACGAACTAGAGGCCACGCTGCAGTGAGTGTACAGCTACATAAATACGTGTGAGAATATTCCAGTATGAACCATATTGAAGTTTAGTGCCATGGTAAAACAGTCTGAAATCAAGAATGTAGAGCATATTTACACAGACCTGGTGTTGTATATACAGAGCACTAGTGTGTTTACACGTTTTATCAACACAGACTAATAATTTCTTATTGGCAGACACAATACCCACATGAAAAACACTGAAAAGACCTGAATCTGAAAGCAGGATTACTGCATTGATTAATTGCCAACCTACCATCTTTTTTTTCTAGTGTACATGTCTATACACAGAGTGTATGTGCACACTCAAAAAATAATCCTTGCACTCAATCAGTCTGTGCCTGTCTGATATAATTAGCTATAGTAATGTGAGGGAAGGGAGGGAGGGAGGGAAGGGAGAAAGGAGGGAGGGAAGGAGGGAA
>VXBD01015657.1:114390-249064 GCA_013399975.1 Indicator maculatus | reverse complement strand
AGGAAGGAAGGAAGGAAGGAAGGAAGGAAGGAAGGAAGGAAGGAAGGAAGGAAGGAAGGAAGTCCAGCCTGGTGCACCATGTATTCAGCCTGTTACCTTGTCACTCCACAGACTACAGTTATGTAAATTATATCTAGTGTAGCCCCTTTTCCAGCTTGCATAGTATTTTAAAGTTGCCTCTTTGTTCTATAAAGATACTGTGTCTGATGTAGAGCAGCCCATTGTAAATCTTAACACACCCTTCCCTTCTGTGGGGGACATCAGTAATTACTCTCATACTGTATTTTATAGGCTATACCTCAGCTACACCATTCTGCCATCATCATAAGCAGCTGTCGATACCTGCAAAGTACACAGAACAAGTTTGAGTTTGAACATCAGCAGAGCTGCTCTGCTCCAGCCCACCAATCATCAAAAGCTGAAAATGGCCTTAAGGGGATAGAACACTTCATGAATTTCCGGAGGGAAGCAAAATACTGGAAAAAAGATTTTTATGCCTTATTGAATGAGGATTAGTAGCCCTGAAATCTAAAACCACAAGCCATAGAGCAGGTTACTGACATTGTTCACAAAGGAAGCCCTGCAAGCCAAGTTATAAACGAAAGTTGAAAAGATCCAAGCATGTTCTACAGAACCTTGAAAAGTATCACATGGAATTTTTCAATGGTAACTGAATTTATGGAGTAACTTCACTATTCCTGTTTAAAATTGCTTGTAACTTTATTACTAACAAAACATAAGACATAGAATCTGACTAGGGTGCCGTTCAATGCAGCCCTACCTTTGGACAATGAAGATTCCAGGGAGGATCAAGGTGTAGTTCAGGGTTAGATTAATGATTTGTAATTACCTTTACATTACTTGGAGTATCAAAAGTCTGCATCCCCCAATCAACTCTTCTCTAATTATGTCTTCCAACAGCTGTCTGCCAAGCTGAATCCCCTGGAATTAGGGGCAGGAATAACAACCCCTTGTTTCTGCAGTTCACGTAATACATCCAGTATTGAATCCAATTCCACTCGGAATTTCTCCAGCTCTTGGTTCTTCTGCTGTGCCAGCCTTCGCCACCTCTCAACCTCATGGCTCTGCCTTGCTTCAGTAAGATGTGTGAGTTGGGCTGCCTGTAAATTAGAAGCAAGTCAGGCTTGTTGACTCCATAATCAAAAACTCACTCAGGGCTGCCCCTCAGCCAAAATGTGCCACTTGATTGTGTTTGATGCTTGGTCTCAAAGCCCAGGGCTCACGCTTAATACTACAACCCCACTGCTAGCAAAGCTGCACTAATGACAGGAGGGCAGAATCCAGCATTGACTAATCTGCCTCGGGAGAATTTAACTTACCCTCTCCAAAGCAGCAATTAGAAGTCTGAATATTTAAGAGGAAATTGAGCATATCACATAAACCTCTCTATAAGCAAAAGAAATGCTTTCTAATTGCTATTGAATTGTGTTAATTAAAAGAACAGTCTGCAAGAGAAAGAACCCAAATCTGAAGGATGTGGGGTTAAAAACCTATAAGTCTTAGAAATTATCAGGAAATATCCTGTAGTCACAAAAGTCTGAAGCTGCTGCAGATAAAAGTTGGAATTAATTTTGATGTGAGTCCATGGCAAGAAGGACAGGGAACTGCTGGACACAGTCCAATGCAGAGCCACAAAAATGGTTAAGGGCATGGAACATCTTCCTTACGAGGAGAGACTGAGGATGCTGGGGCTCTATAGCTTGGAGAGGAGGAGACTGAGAAGTGACCTCATTCATGTGTATAAATATGTAAAGGGTGAGTGCCAAGAGGATGGAGCCAGGCTCTGCTTGGTGGTGCCCAATGAGAGGACAAGGGGCAATGGGTGGAAGTTGAGGCATAGGAAGGTCCATAGAAACACGAGGAAAAATTTTTGCCCTGTGAGGGTGGCAGAACACTGGAAGAGGCTGCTCAGGGGGGTTGTGGAGTCTGCCTCTCTGGAGATACTCAAAACCTGCCTGGATGTGTTCCTGTGTGATCCTGCTCTGGCAAGGGGGTTGGACTGGATGATCATTTGAGGTCCCTTCCAGCCCCTGACATTCTGTGGTTCTATTACAGCTGCCTTCAGCAGAACAGAATGTGAACAAAAATAATAAAACCTGAGGCAGCAGGGTTTGTTCTTAATCCTGTGTCTTGTTTTTTTGGAAAGAAAATTAAGCCTCTGATGTAGAAATGTATGGAGAATAAAATCTTCCATGAACGATTGTGTACATCAGTCTATTTCTTGAGATCTGGTTTCAAAACTGCAAAGCAAACTCCATAAACTAAGAAATACATTGGGGGCTGGATGATCTTCCAGTCCAACTCCCCTTCTTTGACTTCATATATTTAATTCAAAACTACTTTAAAATACTAAATGAAAGACAGCATACATTAAAGTGATGAAAATACTGAGAAAAAAAATCTATATGAACTAGAAAACCACTTCCAGATGATAGACACTCCCTCAACAGATGAAAAAAATCAGGATAAAAGCCATGGTATAAAATAGGCTGAAAACTTATTTTATAAAATAGGAAAGTCTGAAATTTGAAAGAAAAAAAAGTGCAAAATTTTGTACCCATTTGAGGGATCCAAATGTGAGATAGAAGAAGCTGCATCACATGGATCCAACCTTCAACATCCAGAATTTTTAAGTTTGTGGAAGATAAAGGCTTTTTCCCCCTGGTTTCTGGTATTAAAACCAGTATGTGCTAGACTGCTGAACATGTCCCTGCAGTAAGCAGGGACATCTTTAACTTAGTCTGGTTTGAGATGTTCCTGCTTACTACAGGGGCGTTGGACTAGATGACCTTTGAAAGGTCCTTTCCAACCCAGTGCAGTCTATTAATGATTCTGAGATGTTTCTGTGCTTTTAATGAAGCTCTTCTGAATGTCTAGGACCAGGAAATCAAATCACAGTTCAGTTGAGGAATATTACCACAGCTTAACAATCTGCCTTAAAACTGATCACTTTTTAAGTAGCTAGCTTTCACTGTGTAGCTGAAATAGGAAATAACCAAAAGATAGAAGGGACTTGCAGAGGTCCTGTGGTCTGCAAAAGCAAGGCCTCCCCTGATCAGGTTGTGAGGAAGTTACACACCACAAGTAATCTTAATTACCACACCACAGACATGCTGCCTGGGACTGCATCTACATTGACTTGCAGCAGCAGGCACCAAAGACAAAACCATGGCTATACCAAAAGGTACCTGAGCTCTGCAGTGTCAGCTAAAGAAACCTGTGCAAAAAGCATCGAATCACAGCTGCTTGAGCAGTAAATGCAGATACTCTCTGTACCTTCTGAATTTCTTGCTCTCTTTCTGCATGTCTGGTCTCTATATGCTTGATTTTCCTTTCCAGGCACAAGAAGTGTTTCATTTCAGGACTCTGGCTCTCCTTAGCTTCTCTCAGTTCTTCCAAGAGTTTTGTCACCTATGGTTTGAGACAATGGATGAAATTATCATTGTGTTAAGCAGTGTAGCAAACAGGTTCCTTTCGAAGTGCGTTTGTTTAATCATTCCAGTCAAAAGCTGCAGAAAGGAAGGCATAAAAGAGAACTCTCTGTTATTCAGAAGCTTAAATAGGGGCTTAGGTTAGGACGTTTCATTGGAATGAAGTGGCCTGAGGATATGAAAATCTCGTCCCTTTGGATAAAATAAATCCTGTTCCTAGGGTGTTCTGAAGTGACTCTTCAACAGTCAATTTTGATACTTCTGGATGTCCTAAAAATTTAATAGAGAGTATTATGATTAGATTTTCTCACACAATCCTTTGTCACACTGTGGACAGCAATCAAATATAAAATGTACCAGTGCATTTCTAAGGAAGTGTCAAGTGCCAATCTCTTCTTAGTGGTGCACAGTAACAAGACAAGGAACAATGGATGCGAACTTGAACACAGAAGATTTCACCTCAACATGAGGGGGAAACTTCTTTATAGTGAGGATGACAGAGCACTGAAACAGGCTGCCCAGAGAGGTTGTGGAGTCTTCTTCTCTGGAGACTTTCAAAACCTGCCTGGATGGGTTCTTGTGTGGCCTGCCCTCAGTGATCCTGCTTTGGCAGGGGGGCTGGACTTGATCTCTAGAGGTCCCTTCCAGTCCCTAACATATGATTCTATGTTGGAGGGCAAAAGCATTGCTTTGACATTGCCCTCTGTATAGTCTTGCAGTGATTTTATAACGTTTTCTTGTATGTCAGCACCTTGAACTCAGCCATGTAGGTCAATGGGATGACCATTGCCTTACCCAATCCTGCCAATAAATCAATTTGTAAAGCATTTACAGAAGACACCAATTAGTAACATTTTCCTCATTGTACTCTTGCTCTGTTTTCCTAGTAGGAAACATCAGTGAAGTGAAACAAGCTTTGTATGGAAAGGCAAACCTCTTATCATTAGATTCATAATATGAACTCAAAGTCTCAGCCTTTATTCAGCAAAGACAGAGCTTGTTTAATAGAAGATCACAGTATCACAGTACCACAGTACATTAGAGGTTGGAACTGAGACTTTTGTGGGCCAGATCCTATCATAGAATCATAGAACATTAGGGGTTGGAAGGGACCTCCAGAGATCAAGTCCAACCCCCTGTCAAAGCAGGATCACCCAGGGCAGTCAGCACAAGAATGCATCCGGGCAGGTTTTGAATGCGTCCGGAGAAAGAGACTCCACAACCTTTCTGGGCAGCCTGTTCCAGTGCTCTGTCACCCTCACTGCAAAGAAGTTTCTCCTCATGTTGAGGTGAAACCTTCTATGTTCAAGTTTGTATCCCTTGTTCCTTGTCTTGTTACTGTGCACCACTGAAAAGAGCCTGGCCCCCTCCACTTGACACCCACCCCTCAGATGTTTATAGACGTTGATCAGATCCCCTCTCTGTCTTCTCAAGACTGAACAGCCCCAGGGATCTCAGTCAAGTGTTTTGTCTCTCCTGTGAAAGCACTCTCACTTTTCCATAAACACTTCACAATAGAGGTGCAGTTGTGAGTGGATAAGGTAAATAATCAGTTTAGTAGGATGAAAATTAATTATGTAGTAAACACATACTGATATTTCTCTGATATACTCTGATATACTGGAAATATTTTAAATCTGCCTGGATGCATTCCTGTGTGATCTGGTCTAGATGATGCTGCTCTGGCAGGGGGGTTGGACTGGATGATCTTTCAAGGTCCTTTCCAGCCCCTAACATTCTGGATCATCTCTCCAACCCCTAAAATTCTGTGATTCTGTGATTCTCTCATTTCCTCTAAAAAAGGGCAGCAAACAAGATGAAATGTCTGGAATTCTCAGTCCCTTACAGAATAAAAGAATTCTTTTTAATAACTCTTGCATTCTCAAAAATGAGGATAAAATTAGCAAAATTCATACATCAAGGAGATAGAGACCAAAGCATAGGCACACTGTTATGACATGCCACATCCTTCTCCTGACAGGTGATAAAAACACTTGGCAGCATTTCAAGAACTGCCAAAGCACAGCCAATAGCTTAAAAAGCTTGAGCTAGGAGACAGAAACCTATTTCACACAATATTAACCCCCAAATGAAAAATTGAACTAGTGTAACTTTGCACATTACCTGCTAGTAATAGAAATAAAAAATAAGGAAAAGCCTAGGTACCTCTCAAAACCCACTGAATTTCAGAACTAGAATCATAGAATCAATCAGGGTTGGAAGGGACCACAAGGATCATCTAGTTCCAACCCCCTTGTCATGGGCAGGGACACCTCACAGTAGAACTACTACAGCTAACCTCTTTTTGTAAGGTGGCCAATGCCATTCTGGGGTGTATCAGAAGGGCTGTGTTTAATAGGTCAAAAAAGGTTCTCTTTTCCCTCTAGTCTGCCCTAGTGAGGCCACATACGAATACTGGGTCCAGTTCTGGGCCACTCAGTTCACGAAGGACCTCAGGGAACGGTTTGAAAGAGTCCAGTGAAGAGCCACAAAAATGATGGAGTGGAACATCTTCCTTATAAGGAGAGACTGAGGGAGCTGAGGCTCTTTAGCTTGGAGAGGAGGAGACTGAGAGTTGACCTCATTCATGTGTATAAATATGTAAAGAGTGAGTGCCAAGAGGATGGAGCCAGGCTCTGCTGGGTGATGCCCAATGACAGGACAAGGGGCAATGGGTGGAAGTTGAGGCATAGGAAGTTCCATGAAAACAAAATGGGAAAAACTTTGTGAGGGTGACAGAACACTGGAACAAGCTGCCCAGGGGGATTGTGGAGTCTCCCTCTCTGGAGATATTGAAAACCTGCCTCGGTGTGTTCCTGTGTGATCTGGTATAGGTGATCCTGCTCTGGCAGGGGGGTTGGACTGGATGATCTTTGGAGGTCCCTTCCAGCCCCTAACATTCTCTGATAGTTAAGGAGAAAATTAAGAATGGAATTGTCTACATCGGTTTTATGGCAATGAAAGATTAGAAAAGGAAGGCTTTATTGGAACAAAGAATTTGACATCCTTTTAAAAAAGCAAAGACATCCTTTTAAAAAAGCAAAACTCCTGTGGTCCGTTTATTACCCATCACAAATCTCAAAGACAGGCTAGGAATGCTTGGATTAACCTGCTGATCAATTTTCATACATATGCCAGCCATTTCTAACATCATTAATCAAAGGTCAAAGTTCCTGCATTCTCAGGTATAACTGATGTAGAAGCAACTAAGACTTATTTTACTATATATTATCTGAGGCTGTACAAGGATGAAAGTAAAAACTCCTTTATTAGAATAAAGTACCCCCCACTCTATAAACATAAATGTACCTCTTTTTGTAGCAGTTCCTCTCTCATCTGTGACACTAAGAGGGCTTCCTGACGTCTCTGTTGTTCACCGATTTGTTCTTGGAGATGTTTTATTAATACCTACAAAGAAACATTACAACCATTAATATAAACACCTAGGACACGAGGTGAAAACCTATGCAGGAGAAATACACCAACCCCATTTGTAAAGGAGTGGTCTGAAGAGCACAATCTGTCTCACCGCTGTCATCAGGAATCGGGATCCCCTTGTCCCAGGGGGAGGAGTGAAAGTCAGGCTGACAGCATGAGTTCTGCAGCGGCCTACTCCATAATAAGTTACTGATTAGATGACTGAGCCTGTGCATTGGAATGCAGTCTCCATGGTTTTCCAGGTGCAGGTTCCGTGGGAGAGACCTGTCTGGTACCAACGGTCCATACCTGCCAAGTCTGACGGACGACCTCACTGTGTGCGATTATCCCTTCGGAACGGAGGAACGGGGCTGGAGGCAAGAGAGACTGATGTCCTGGTGTTGCCAAGGGAACCAGGAACTTCAGTGACCTCTGCTCATTCTAATGTCATTTTAATATGAAACCACAGCTCCTGTAGGGCCTGAGGATACCTGCCTCCAAGGCAGACCATGCCTTGGACACACCTCCTTGGGCCCAGACCGCACCTTGGTCACTCCTCTTTGGGCATGTGTGGAATCCTTGTTCATGGGGGGCACGAGGGGCTGAGACAGGAGGAGTTCAGACATCGACAGGTGTGAATTTGATTATAAAAGATGTCTCCCTAGCAACAGGAAGAGTTCTGTGTGTGTTCTGAGAGAGTTTTTGTGTGTGTGTCTGAGTGTGTTTCCTGAAGAGTTCTGAAGAAGTTCTGAAGAAGTAACAAGAAGACTTCGAAGGAAAGCTTTCCCCAGTAAGATCAAGAAGGACCAGCAGGACTGGACCTGGGACCAGAGACATCTTTGGACCCTTGCATTACTGGTAGCTATACACCTCCTTCCCTTTCCCCTCTTCACTTGACTTTTTTTCCCTTTCTCCACTCACTCTTCTCTACCTCCTATGGGTAAACTAAATAAAGTTTTACTGTTGATTGAAGTGAGCCCCCTGGCGTGAGTTGCCTGAGTTTTTGCACTTTGAGATCACACTAAGGAACCATCATGAGTCCTTGTCTTGGTTTAAGGAGCGAGACCGATGCTCATTAAACCTTTCTTGAAGGAGTTAAAGAAAACTGCTCCACACTGGAGGTGAAAGAATTAGAAGTTTAAATGGAAGTGCTATTCATAACCACATGCAGCAATACAAAAGCATATAAAATACTCAGTAATAAAATCCATACTCCACCTTGGCTATGGTTATCAAAAAAACCTCCTAAGGCCAAAGCTTCCCACCATGTTCCTCCAAACCAGGCCAAAACCCCAGGCCACAAATGCCCCCAACCTCCACCATGCCTCTCTCCCCATACCTGAGTGACATGGCTTGCCAGCTCCAGGGTGAGCCAGGCCACTCCAGGCCCCAGTTGGCAGCACTGCCAAGGCTGAACCAGGCCTCACTCCCTTGCACCATACCCAAGATAAAGCTCAGCATGTCCTCCCAGGAGCAAAGAGGCAGGAAAAAAAGGGAGGGATGAACAGAAATGTCCATTTTTACAGAGATGTGGAGCTTATGGGAATGAAATCACAAAACATTACACTTTCTGGTCCACCTCCTGGACCTATCTAGCCTCTAGAGGCCTGTACTCTATGGTTTAAGACACTCCAGTGCTTTAAACCCACAACACCCATGAAGAATATTGTAGTATTGCAGGTAGAAGTGATGCCTGAAGCAACAAGAGTAGCTCCAACATGTGTCTCCTTGTTAGTCCTGTACATGGATTGGTGAACAGTAGACATGTGCAGTGTATGGAAACAAGGCTTAGTCTTTGAGTTACTTTCCACAGTTAACAAAAGTGTTGAATTCATCTGAATGCATCATCTCTTTCTACCTTCCTATCTGTGTAAAGCTGCTCCCAAAAATTTAATACACAAATACAATCACAGGATCAAGTCCTCATGGAGGACTTCAACCACCCTGATAGTTGCTGGAGGAACAATGCAGCATGGCATTAAGTGGTCCAGGAGGTTCCTGGAAAGTATTGATGGTAATTTCCTGACCCAAGTAAAAGAGGGGCCAGTGAGGAGAGGTGCTCTGCTGGGCCTTAAGTGCACAAACAAGAAAGGGTTTGTTGGGGATGTGAATGTTAACTGCAGCTGTGGCTGTAGTGACCATGAGGCTGGGGTTCAAGATCCTGAGGGGAGGGAGCAGGCTGAAGCTATCATCACAACCCTGGACTTTGGGAGAGCAGACTTTACATGCAAGAAAGAGTCTCATGGGATGGGGCACTAGCAGGGAAGAGAGGCCCAAGAAAGCTGGTTGACATTCAAGGATCACCTCCTCCAAGCTCAAGAACATTCCAGTGAGCAGAAAGTCAGGCAAAAATGCCAGGAGGCCTGCAAGGATGAATAAGAAACTCCTGGCAGAACTCAAACATGAAGTGTACAGACGATGGGGACATGACAGGTAACCTGGAAGAGTTTCCAGTGGTATCCAGCAACAGGAGAAACCCAAACACAGGAGATTGTTCTGTCTGACCATAAGGAAAACTTTGCCTATGAAGGTGACCAAACCCATGTCTGGGTCTCTAAGTCCAGAAAGGTTGTGGAATCTCCCTCCTTACAGACCTTAAAAAGCTGTGGCTGTGGTTCTGCACAACTGGCTCTAAGTACCCTACTTGAACAAAGGGGTTGGACAAGATGACCTCCAGAGGTCCATTTCAATCTCAGTCCTTCTGTGAATGCAGTGGCACAGGCCCACTCTTAAAAACATGAGGACCTGCTTCAAAGAAAGACAAAGTTTACAGTAATGCAGAAGTAATTTTAACAGCTACTTGTAGGCAAGGCAAGTATCTACTGTATCTTACCTCTTGTGTTGAAATTCTGCTGTTGAGTTCAGCTACTTTAGAAGCAGAATGCTCCTTTGCATGCTGGCAAAGAATCTTTTCCAATTCCCTCTGATGGGAAGCTTTCAGAGATGCAATGTATTCTGCTGTGTCTTCCTGTATCCTGAACAGAGTGAAAGGAAAAGAAGTAGCAAAGCAGCTACAGAGAGTTTTTCAATAAATGAGGCAAAGTTTGTCACTTGAACATCCAAAACATCAACAATGAGAAAGGTGGCAAGTCTTTGAAATTCCATAACCTCACAGGACAGCACCACCATTACTTCTGCTCTGGAAGGACAACAGGGTAGGAAGCCTACAATGTTCTATATGTACCTCATTTAATTAGGAGACAGCTAGACTACAGAAAACTCAGCTAATCATCTCTTTTGGCTCCATTTATAAAAGAAGGAGAGAAAATGAGTGCTTTTAAATCTTAACATTTGTTAAGATGTCCCACTTCAGGTACCTGTTTTAAAACAGATTGTGGTGCTAATTTCCTCTACTGACTGAAGGGAGCTAAGGGAGAACAGGTGAAGTATAAAGTTTCTACAGCTGGTAAGGTAAATCCTACTGAAAGCATACCCCAGACTGAAGGAAAGTGTGTGCACCAAATATTCATGCATGCAAATATTCATGTGCAGCACAAATACCTATCATCCAAGATTTAACATTTTACACCAAGGTCTTTCCACTCAAAACCATGATGAGTTGCAGCACTAATAAGGATGTAGAAAGAATCCTGATAGTGCACTGCTCTAAAAAAGAACCCCAAAACAACAAAGATCAGCCCCAAAACCAAACAGTAAAAATGAAATTTACAGAGAACATCCACTAAATACAAGCTAGTTTCACACATAGACTCAAAGAATGGTCTGGATTGGAAGGAACCTCCAAAGGCCATCTCGTCCAATCTCCTCTGCAGTCAAGGACATCCTCAACTAGATCAGGTTGCTCAGAGCCCTGTTGAGCCTCACCTTGAGTATCTCAGGGATGGGGCCTCAACCACCTCCCTGGGCAACCTGTTCCAGTGTTCCACTACCCTCATGGTAAAGAACTTGTTCCTAATATCCAATCTAAATCTGCTATTCTCTACTTTGAAGCCACTGCCCCTTGTCCTATCACTGCAGGCCTTTGTAAAAGCCCCCAACATGGCTGATGTTGATGTGCCACTTCAATCCTGCATCAGCCAAAACTTTAACGAGGTTTTTAAAAAGGAAGGTGTTGAGCATTTACCTCCGAATGTTATTTTCGGAATAAGCCAGCGTTGCCTGAGACTTCACCCTCTGCTGGTTCATCTCTAGAGACAATCTTTCTAGTTCCTCTTTCAGTTGGGCATTTTCTTGCAGAACTCCCAAGAGATTAGAATCAGAGGAGGTTTGTGGTTGGTCTATTTTGCCACCTTTGAAAACGCTTCGAAAGGGTTCGCTGTTGCCGCGATGCCTTTTATCTGTTGCTGACGAATTCCTTTTCAAGATCTCTGCAGAGTTTTCCTTATTGTTGGTTTTATTTCTCAAATTATTACTGGACAACATCACCATCCTTTCTTTCTGAAGTTTCTCTACGGTTTTGGTGAGCTCTTGTATTTCTTTATTTTTGATGAGCAGCTCTTCATTTAGTTTTACCAGTTTGTCTTTTGTGTTACCTTGTTTCACGTGAGATTCTGTGGACTCCAAGTCTTTATTATCCTTTTTATTTCTGAATTTTAATTGGGAATTTTGACTTTTAAGGTTTTCAATTTCTGTCTGGAGGTTCTTAACAGTGATCTGATGACTCTTCTTTAGATTCTGAAGCTCTTGTTCAAGTTCTGTAGAGCTGGCTTTATCACCATTCAGTTTTGGTGATTCACTCATAAATTTGTAGGCAAGTAGTTGCTCAAGCTCTACAAGTCTTTGCTCATACTGTATCTAAGGGAGGGGAGCAGAAGAAACAAAATAAGTCACTTTCTTCAAGTGTACTTTTATAATAGACTCTTCTTTAAAGTTACTCCACATCTGAAGCAAGATTGCAGGAGACAGGATACACGTCAGCACTACTATGGAGACAGACTGAGAGAGAGAGTTGGAGTTATGCAGTCTGGAGGAGAGAAGGCTCTGAGGAGACCTTCTCATGCCCTTCTGGTATTGGAAAGGGGCCTACAGGAAAGCTGGTGAGGGACTTTTCAGAGTGTCAGGTAGTGATAGGACTAGGGGGAATGGATCCAAGCTAGAGGAGGGGAGATTTAGATTAGATGTTAGGAAGTTCTTCGCCATGAGGGTGGTGAGACACTGGAACAGGCTGCCCAGGGAGGTGGTAGAAGCCTCATCCCTGGAGGTTTTGAAGGCCAGGCTGGATGTGGCTCTGAACAACCTGATCCATGCCCATGGCAGGGGGGTTGGAACTAGACAATCCTTGGGGTTCCTTCCAACCCTGACAATTCTGTGATTCTGTCTATATTGTAAAAATATGCTGACTTTTCGTTGAAGGACTTGGAAGGTACTGTGTGACCAATAAGGAACCACAAATGGTTTGTCCCAAATGTAACAGAAAACTCCCACAGCAGGATCACTGAGGGTAGTCTGCACATGAATGCATCCGGGTGGCTTTTGAAGGTCTCCAGAGAGACTCCACAAACTCTCTGGGCAGCCTGCTCCAGTGGTTCTTCACCCTCATTGTAAAGAAGTTCCTCCTGATGTTAAGGTGAAACCTTTGATGTTCAAGTTTGTATCCACTGTTCTTTGTCTTACTACTGTGCACCACTGAAAAGAGCTTGGCCCCCTACACTTGGCACCCACCCCTCAGATATTTATAGACATTGATCAGATCCCCTCTCAGTCTTCTCAAGACTGAACAGGTCCAGGTCTGTCAGTCTCTCTTCATAGGGGAGATGCTAAAGTCCCCAATCATCCTCCTGGCTCTCCATTGGACTCTCTCCAGCAGATCCCAGTCTCTCTTGAACTGTAGAGTCCAAAAACTGGACACAATACTCCAGGTGTGGTCTCAGCAGGACAGAGTATAGGGGGAGAAGAACCTCCCTAGACCTGCTGGAAACAATGGTAATTGGCCCTCTTGGCCACAAGGGCACATTGCTGTCCCATGGAGAATTGCTGTCCACCAGGACTCCAAGGACTTTCTCCATGGAGCTGCTTTCCAGCAGAATACTCAAATCATTTACTACAAACTAATCCTCACAATGAATGCAGTATTTATGGGAAAGAAAACTAAACTGACAAAAAACTACTTCATTTTTATATAACTGAGTTCTCTTCAGATGTTACCAATTCAGGCAAGGCTTAATATAGCAACAAGTCTTTCATCTTCCTGCAGTCTGTCATGATGTGTTTACCATGTCAGTTTGCATACATTATTGTCACATGCCTCAAAACTGTACTTCACATTTTAAAAAACATCTTACATTTTAACAGGAGAGATTTTTATGTCTGGATTCAGAAGCCCGAATTCAGAAAGAATCTTTCTTCCTAGTGAGCTAAGGAAAACTTAATCCTTCTTAACAGGCTGGAGAGCCTCTGAGGAAAGCACGATCAGCTGACACTATGGAGAAAAGTAGGAACAAGTGACCAATGCCTTCCTTTCCTGCTCATTAAAGAACCTACCCAGTGCACCTTTTCCTTGAAGGAAAATGCCTGATTTCCATGCTTCCTAACACAAGCTTTAAGGCTTGGTGTCAAGAAGGAAGGGACAGCCTCTTCTGATGCGCCGATGGATGCAAACTACAGCACAGGAAGTTCTACCTCAACATGGGGAAGAACTTCTTTACTGTAAGGGTCACAGAGCACTGGAACAGGCTGCCCAGAGAGGTTGTGGAGTCTCCTTCTCTGGGGACTTTCAAGACCTATCTGGATGTGTTCCTGTGTGGCCTGTGCCAGATTCTATGGTCCTGCTCTGGCAGGGGGGTGGGACTCGAAGATCTCCAGATGTCCTTTCCAATCCCTAACATCCCATGATCCTGTGACTTGCTACCATGTAACTTTTGGATAGAATGTTCAACGTTCCCAGATGTTCCATGTCAAAAACCTCATTCAGCAGACCTTCCTAAACCACAGCCTTTGGTGCAGCAAGGAATCAGGTGAGCAGCTAGACTGACCCACAGGATCAAAACCACTTATCTTAACTGAGAGAATTAAATCATTATACCTCGAGGACTTGGCCTCTCAGTTCCAACTGAGAGTTCCAACTCAGTTCCAACTACTCTAACAAACTCTTTTTATCTTAGGTGCTGAAGCTACTGAAATTCCTTAAACTTTTTTCCCTTGAGTGTGGTCTTTGCCTTTAATTTTCACCACTACTCCTCTGTTAGAACCCAGTAACCTTGTGACTTGCTGAGCAGACTACTCAACAAGCTTCCAATTTTTACCTTTATCTTTTGAAATTGTTGTTCCATGGTACGGAGACTTTTTTTAGCTTCATCATCTTTACCTTCAAGTTCTGTTTCTAACTTTTTTATTCTTCTCTCCAAAAAATCAACTGTGTTTGCTTTAGCTGAAGGATCATCAGTTTTCTCAGCAGCAGCAGCAGCATACATCAGAGCAGGCAAAGAATTTGGATACCTTCTTTTTAGAATTCCTTCCATTTCTCTGATCTAATCAAAAGGAAAACAGAAGTCAACAAGAAAATAGTTCTGGTGAAAATGAACTGATATAAATGACAGGATGTTAACAAAAGTCATCCACTTTAAGCTGGGTACAGAAGGAAAACTAGAGATGCATATGCAGAGAATTTTTTACATTGCTTCCATTTATGTTATAGTTACAGTGCAAGGCTCAATCTCTTGAGACCTCCTCGGGTCCAGAGGAGGGCCATGAAAATTATCAAGGGGTTGGAACACTTCTGCTACAATGACAGGCTGAGGGAGCTGGGGCTGTTCAGGCTGGAGAAGAAAAGGCTCCAGGGAGACCAAATAATGACCTTCCAGTAGCTGAAGGGGGCCTACAATAAGGCTGGAGAGGAACTGTTTACAAAGGCCTGCAGTGACAGGACAAGGGGCAGTGGTTTGAAATTAGAGAAGAGTAGATTTAGATTGGATGTTTGGAACAAGTTCTTCACCATGAGGATGGTAGAGTACTGGGACAGGTTGCCCAGAGAGGTGAAGATATTCAGGGCGAGGCTTGACAGGGCTCTGGGCAACCTGATCTAGTTGAGGATGTCCCTGCTGACTGCAGGGGGCTTGGACTAGTTGACCTTTGGAGGTCCCTTCCAACCCAAGCCATCCTATGAGGCTATGATTCTTTGCATTAGAATATCGCAGAAGTTCTTTCCCATTTATCCCATGTCCCTATCAAATGAGCTGCCTTCTCCTAAAACTCACAGGTCTACTTCCACCTGACTTCTCCTCAGTAGAAACAGATTTTAAGGTCTCTATTGCCCCAGTTTTCATGAATCTTGTAGGAATCCAGTAACATTTAAACCCCTACTCTTGAATCAACTTGGTTGAAATTGGTCATAATGGTAAGGGGTTACTGAACATAGACAGAAGGAGTCTGAGAAGGTAAAGAGCAAGCTTGAGTGTGCTTCTGCCCTCTTTCCAAGGAGCTCTAAACAGTATTTTAATGTTAAAGGATTTAAAAAGGGTTACAGGCAAATAGATTTTTTGAACACAGCAGCAGAAGAGCTACTGTAGCTTTTTGGAGTGTTCCATAGCCCAAGGTACTTTAGCATAATTTCATAGCCCAGGTTACTTTAACAGAAGGCTAACTTCAGTCCTTTACTCATATGAAAGAACTGGTTACTGTTGTTAAGAGACCTCATCTGCAACTACGGTTAAATGAAACAGTTCTATTGTTGCATACTTGTCGCTCCAGATCCTGAATTCTTTTGGCATCTGCTGCTCTGTCTCGCAAACGTTTCTTCTGCTGCACACACTGATCTCCGGCTTCAGTTCTGAGCTTCTCAACCTAGCCAATTTATGAGAAAACAAGACTGAGATACATACTGAGAGACATTGACCTGTAGTATAAAAGCACTGCAAACACACACAACATAAAAGTAGCATGGGGATGTGTGGTTGAAAGGCTGCAACTTGGAGAGGGACCTGGGGGTGTTGGTGGACAGTCAACTGAATGTGAGTCAGCAGTGTGCTCAGGTGGCCAAGAAAGCCAATGGCATCCTGTCTTGGATTAGAAACACTGTGACCAGCAGGGACTAGGAGGTGATCATCCCCCTGTACTCAAGCACTGGTGAGGCCACACCTTGAGCACTGTGTTCAGTTCTGGACCTCTCACTATAGGAAGGACATTGAGGTGCTGGAGTTTGTCCAGAGAAGGGCCACAAGGCTGGTGAAGGGCCTGGAGCACCTGCCCTGTAAGGAATGTCTGAGACAGCTGGGGGTGTTCAGTCTGGAGAAGAGGAGGCTGAGGGGAGACCTCATCAATTTCTACAGCTACCTGAAGGGAGGTTGGAACAAGGAAGGGGCAGCCTCTTCTCCTTGGTGTCAAGCAACAGGACCAGAGGAAATGGGTACAAGCTGCACCGGGGCAGGTTCAGGCTGGATATTAGGAAATATTTATTTGCAGAAAGAGTTTTCAAACACTGGAATGGTCTGCCCGGAGCAGTGCTGGAATCCCCATCCCTGGAGATGTTTAAACTGTGTGTGGACCTGGCACTTTGGGACATGGTTTAGTGTTGACCCTTCAGTGCTGGGTTGAGGGTGGGACTGGATGATCTTTGAGGTCTCTTCCAAATGGATGTGTTTTGTGACTCCGGGACTTAAGAACCGGTAATAAGCAATGCTCTTTGCATTCCCATAAAGTCTTCAAAGCTTTAACTTAAAACTGAATTTCCTGCCTTTATCTGCAACTATGAGATACTACACTTAGAGTAGTTGGAAGTATTCCTCTTTTGCTTTATCTCTCACACTGGCAAAGTTAGCACAAGCAGTGCTTTTATGCCAGCATAATTTGGTTAATTTGACTGTTTCTATGAAGTCAAAGCTTTTAACTGTTGTGGTTTTTTTGTGTTTTTTTTTTTCTTTTTTTTTTTTCTTAACACCAGTTCACCCTGGAGAAACTGCAAATAAAAATATTTTTCCTCAACATTATCATTCCTGTGAAATAAGTTTGATGTGGTGGTGTTTAATGGGTCTCCTTCCCTGGCTGCTCCTTCAAAGCACTTCCTTCCACCTGTGATATCTTTAACAAAACACCATGAAAAATTCCATGATCATTTTATCACTGGTACACTGTTTTTAATTTCCATGCATCTAAAGTCAAATCTCCTGACAAGCAGGCAAGGCAAATCTCTGAACTGCTCAAAATTCATGTATTAGTTTTGCTTGCTTTGTAATTTGAGTGTTTTGGCTTTTTTCTCCCTACCTCAGCAACTATAGGGTTTTTTTTTTTCCTAAGAAAAAAAGAATTTTGGATCAGTACTTAAAAGAAAGAAATTAGTATTCTTTATGCTACAATATGTTAAAAGAGAGAAACTGACAAGAGGGATGTTCCAAATTGTTAACATAACAAAGTATTTCCTTTTCTTAATCAATACAACTGCAGGTTTTAGGGAAATATACTACTTTTGTTACCAGAAGCATCACTGATGTGTCCAATGCAAGCAAAACCAGGCTTTAAGCATTTGGCACTTGTAATTCTCACTGCATGTGCAGCAATAGCTATTTTGATAGGTAATCTCTCTTCCCTGTTTGATTTAAACCTTAAGGAATTCACATCTTAAAAAACAAAAAAAACCCAAATCCACCCACTCCCCAAAAAAACCAACCAACCAACCTAACCAAACCACAAAAGGGGAGAGAGGAATGAGATTATTATGGACATAATTACATTACACTCCTCATCATCACTGGAAAAGAAATAATTTAATCTTCTTAAATAAAGTTAAGTATGATCACCTCTAGTTTTAGTTTTTCAATTTCTTCTTTTGCATCTTTAAGGCGAGCTGTATCTCTGTCCAGAAGATCCTGATTTTCTGCATACCACTGAAGTCTCTTTTTCAAATGAGTAATTTCCTGTTTGTATGATTCTTCCATAACTTTAAACTCATAAGACTTCTCACCTAGAAGAATAAAACATCCTTAGTCTTCTTGCTTTTAGTAACTCTGTGCTGAAGAAGTAATTAGTCATCACTATCCTTCTCAGCACATTTCATATCTTTACTAATCCTGCAGTGAAGCATTAAAACTATACCCTGATTAGGATCTCAAATGCAACAGTATTTGAAAATCAGAAAACTTTCCCTCATACCTGAAGGGGGTCTGCAGGAAAGCCAGGAAGGGACTTTTTACAAGGGCTTGTAGAGGTAGGACAAGAGGGAATTGGCTTGAAACTTGAGGAGGGTAGATTTAGACAAGGTATTAGGAAGAAATTCTTTACAGTGAGGGCAGTGAGACTCTGGAACAGGTTGCCCAGGGAGCATGTGAATTCCCTCTACCTGAAGGTGTTCAGGGCCAGGCTGGATGAGGCCTTGAGCAACCTGGTCTAGTGGAGGGTGACCCTGCTCATGGCAGGGGGGTTGGAACTGGATGATCTTTAAGGTATCTTCCATTTTTCTATAATTCTATACATAGTAGTACTCAATGGTTCACAGTTTGCAATGGGAAGTATTGAAAAAGGAATCCCAGGGGGATCTATTCTTGATGACATTCCAAAACACATTTTCAGTAACCACATGCATGACAATATAGAATATACTTAGATATGTATTGACCATACTCATTTAGGGATCAAACACTTTGAGAAGAGACATGGAGGCAAACAGCACAGATCTTAGGTCCTGTGATGCCAGACACTGGAAGTGCAAGAGTCCAATCTCTGTCCCTCTCTCACTAACAAAGCTAAAGTCAAACTGGAAAGAGTTCCAGTAAGAAAGCTGAAAAAAGTCACAAGGCTTAAGCTGTAGGCAACAAATGGACAAGATCTAAATAGGAGATACAACACAGTAAATCTTTTCTTATGAACAGAGTTGTCATGTAAATAGAATTGTCTGGGTTCTGTGCCCAGTGGGAGATTATCACAAAATCAAATTTAACAGGCAAGAACAAAGGGTTTGGCTGGCTAAAAGAAAAGGTTTTCTAACAGAGTGCCCTGTAGCTACTACCAGAAGTTGAGACAGTATTTGGAAATTGCCTGAATGCATCTAAGTGATATTTTAATAAGAAACATCTTTTAGTCACATATTTCTTTAGTGAATGTTGTGGGTTTAAGACTGGGTGTCTTAACCATGGAGAAAAGTGCTCCAGGAGTACCAGAGAAGTACAAGGAGATGGACACAGGCAAGGGCAATCTTTGTTATTTCATCCCATCCTTCCTGCATCTCCCCTGTATAAGCAGACATTACAGCCCAGTCTGCCCTTTTCTCCCTCTCTCCTGCTCCCAGTGTGGGCCTTTATCTCTTGCTTGGTATTCTGGGGGAGATTTTAGGGCTTTCTGTGACCTTGGCCATGTAGCAAATTTCACGCTATGCAATTCAGGCCTAGGTTTGAGGGGGTCAGCAGGGAGGCATGGAGGGGGCATTGAGGCCTGCTTTTTGGCCTGTCTGGGGAGAAGGTTTTTGATGGTTGTGGTAAGCCCAGGTTGGAGAACTGAGCCGAGTCTGAATATGAATTTGTGGATTTTGTACTTTTGTATATATTTGTGAATAGTATTTATGGCAGGGAGGTTGGAACTAGATGATCCTTGTGGTCCCTTCCAACCCTGACTGATTCTATGATTTCCAGTTACATTTCCAATTCTGTGGAGTGTTTTTATTTTAATCCTTTTGGGAAGGTAAAATAGAATCATAGAATGGTCCAGGCTGGAAGGGATCTCCAAGGGTCATCCAAGTCCAACCTCCCTGCAGTCAGCAGGGACATCCCCAACTAGATCAGGTTGCCCAGGCCCTCATCAAGCCTCACCTTGAAGNGGCACTCCTCTGGACCCTCTCCATCAGCTCCATGTCCTTCCTATATTGAGGGCTCCAGACCTGCACACAGTACTCCCGGTGAGGTCTCAGCAGAGTAAAGTGGCAGAACCACCTCTCCGGATTTGCTGGCAATGCATCTTTTGATGCTGCCCAGGATGTGATTGGCTTTCTGTCCACTCAAACCAAGACAGTGAACCACAGAGCAGAGAGAATTATTTAACAAAATGAAGTTGCTTTACCTGACGTGGAGGCAATCTGAACTTTTGCTATATCTCTCTCCTTCTTTGCTTGTCCCAAGTCTACCTCAAGAGCTTGCTTCTCTTGTTTGAGCCGCCTTATCTCTTCTTGTAATTTAGCTTCTTCCCTCTGAGTTTTAGATCAAAAGGTAAGACAAGAAAAAAAAAATAACCACAAACTGCCATACAGAAAACCTGAATATGCTTTTTCACCAGGTTTTCTAGTTTTGTTATTAGTCACAAGCCTTGCTAAGGCACAGCATGGTAAACCTTAAGGTTAAAAATACCCAAACAATAAAACCCCACACATATATTTTAATAAGCCTTACATGATTGTCTTAGAAGTAGAAAACATCTGTCTTTTGGGAGGGTCAGCAAGGAAAATGACTTATGTCTAAGAATTAAGACTGTATCTTAAATGGACAGATTTATTCCCCAACAGTTTAATTTACTACATTCTCTTTCTCACCACTTGCTGCGTGCACTCTCTGTTCTGTCTGTGTGTGACCACTAGCTAACTACAAGACTAAGCAGGATGAAAAGTTTCAGTGTCAGCCTGTGGTCATACTGATCCATAGGTATAAGGAGCAGCAACAGCAGGGGCTGAGGTTTTGGGGCTAGCCAGTAAATGGATGAAGTGCCTAGGGCCAGCAGTGGCCAACATGTGCACGTGTTCGTGTCACTGCTGGGGAGCTATTGCTCTGATCTGCTGAACAGGATCAGTCTATATGCACTTCTTGAGTTTGCATTGCTGCGGTTGTGAACAGAGGCACTGCTCTCTGTGCTGTGTGCTTGCCTCTTACTGTTATCTTTCAGTGTCCTTCCATATTTGTTTCTTGTGTTAAGTCTCATTACAGGCTGCACCCTGCACCTTAGGACAGGGAAGTGTAGCAGCAGCACCTATGAGATTGGAACTAGGGAACTCCTAGAGAGCAAATAAGTCAGACCAGCAATGGCTCTCCTGGTCTTGGATTCATTCAGATGCTTTTATCACCTACATAACCATTTGGTTTGCTGTGGTTGGTTGTTGCCTGGTTTGTTTGTTTTGTTGTTTATTTGTTTTTTTCCCCTAATAATAATAGCAATGAAAAAAAAGAAGTTAAAAAAAAAAGCAGCAGCTTTTAATTTCTACTCTTTTAATTTCCAACTGTCAAAGGAAGTATGTACCAAAACAGTCTCCACTTGCAGTGAGTAGAACAACAGAAGTTCCTGAAACCTTTAACATGAAGCTTGCTAAACATCCTCCATGAAAACTATAAGCAGCTGTAAGACTACAAAAAGAGTTCTGTGAGTGAATAACAACCAATTCTTTTCACTCTGATTTTCTTTCCTGGAACTTACTTGGTACCAAGCTGGGATTAACACTTCTGGGTACAGATGCACCATTATTTCTGCAAGCTCTCACAAGTTAGTTCAGAATTTGCAGTAAACATGGCAACACTGCACTTCTTTCAGTGAATCTCTGCTTTGGGGGACTTCTAGAGTTCATCAAATGAGGTACTTGTGATACACAAGTGTGGCAAATAATAGGATGGTCCACTACTTAATTTATATTACTAGTCTACAGTATGAAAAGTTATGCGTTTTTTGGTAAGAACACATGAAAATGAGGCTTGGCGTAAACCTACCTGTGCTGCTCGAAGCTCTGAAATCAATTCTGTGAAACTCCGATTTCTGGCTGGCTCAGAGTCCTGCATGATCCATGACTGGATGCTGTTAGTCTTCTCCATCTTTTCTCTATGTGGTGACAGCAAAAACATTCATGCAAAGCACTGCCTTGGTGTACTAACAGTGGCATACTACAACAGAAACACAACTACTCCTCCCTAATGGTACTAGAAAGTCTGGAGAAAAGGTGGCTCTGAGGAGACGTTTTAGGAGCCTTCCAGGGCCTGAAAGGAGGTCTACAAGAAACCCAGGAAGGGACTTTTTAAAAGGGCTTGTAAACAAGAGGGAATGGATTGAAGCTTGAGGAGGGTATATTTAGACTGGATATTAGGAAGAAATTCTTTACAGTGAGGGTGGTGAGACACTGGAATAGGTTGCCCAGGGAGGTCATGGATGCCCCCTTCCTGGAGGTGTTCAAGGCCAGGTTGGATGAGGCCATGAGCAACTTGGTCCAGTGGAAGATGTCCCTGTGCCTATGGCAGGGGGGTTGGAACTAGGTGATATTTAAGGCCCCTTCCAACACAAACCATTCTATGGATCTATAAAAGTCTATCTGTGCAGGCTTAAAGAAAGAAGCAACTCTGCAGTACATCTTTACACCAAAAAAATTCATCTGTGAGGTCAAGTCTGTTCACCTTGCACAAACCTGTTTGTTGGGTCTACACAAGGGAGGGAAACAAATCCTACTCTGCCTCAGTGGAACTCATCAACTACAAAAAAGATTTGTAAATCAGGAACACACACAATTGCTAGTTGGTTTTTTTCCTCATTACTAGCACAGTATACAAATCTTACAGGACCTACAGTGCAGTGAACTCAATGATTTCTCCACTACCAGGATCTCTTGGGACCCCGATTTACTATGTATCCTAGAGCAGTATCAAAACATTTTGATGTGTGAGCAGAGTCCTAATACCAAACCAAGTGTAGCATATGTATTACACTTTGATAAGAATAAGAATGTTTGAATTTTAACACTGAAATAGTCCAAGTGAAAGATTTATAGCATTCCTGCAGGTCTACAAGATCAGTGAGATGACTAAGAACGAAGTGCTCATAATCAATGTGACTCTCAAAAGGAAAAAAACCAACCCACACTCCCAGAGAACAGTGGAAAACATGCATCTGGCAGGCTCCACAGAGATTCATAAATAAAACTAATAAGCTCAGCTGAAAAATCCAGAGATTTTTAGGTTGCCTACCTTATGGCTATTAATTCAGACATTAAGCACTGATTTTCCTTAAACATTCGCTCCTCGTTTTTTTTGTTTTGGCTCTGCAGCTCTTTCATTTGTTTGTATAACCTCTCATTTTCCTAAAGATGAAACAGACAAAGTTAAAGAATGTTCATAAATTACTGTTTTATCCACTTCAAAGCCAATTGTCTATGACTTGCATAGCTTGCCTGCTGAAACAGTGGGTGTAAACACTAAATGCTATATTGCTGAGTTACTAAAATGGATTTCTACTTTAATTATCTTTATGCTAAGGCAATACACAGTGAACTTTACAATCTTGCCCAAGTGTCTGCTCACTCTGGAGAACCTAGACTAGTTCCAGTAAGGGTGGTGAGACACTGGAACAGGTTGCCCAGGGAGGTTATGGATACCACCTCCTGGAAGTGTTCAAGGCTAGGTTGGAGGAGGCCTTGAGCAACTGAATCACAGAATCAACCAGGTTGGAAAAGACCTCAGCGATCATCAAATTCAACCTATCACCCAACACCACCTGACAACTAAACCATGGCTCCAAGTGCCACATCCAACCATTGTTTGAACATCTCCAGAAACAGTGACTCCACCACCTCCCTCCACCACCTCCTCACCTCAAGCCTAAACTTCCCCTGGCGCAGCTTCAGACTGTGTCCTCTTGTTCTGCCACTGGTTGCCTGGGAGAAGAGACCAACCCCCACCTGGCTACAACCTCCTTTCAGGTAGTTGTAGAGAGCAATTAGGTCTCCCCTGAACCTCCTCTTCTCCATGCTAAACAACCCCAGTTCCCTCAACCTCTCCTCACAGGGCTAGTGGTCTAAGTCTAGTGGAAGGTGTCCCTGCCCATGGCAGGGGTGTTGGAACTAGATGATCTCTAAGATCCCTTCAAACCCAAACCATTCCATGAATCTATGAAGCATGTACCTAGATGGGTGCTGACAGATCAGAGCTGTTCCTGCCCAAATTCTGTGGACACAAACCATCACAGATAGGAGATGTTTACAGCTATACTGACAAGACATTGTGCCTATACCAAGACATGGTATGGGCGCTGGTTAAACTAAATTAACTATTTGATTTTATAGCTGCGAGTATTCCAAATGATTATTAAGCTGGCATTACCTCTTTCTACACTTGACTAAGTGATATAAATCAGGCACACTGATAAGGTTTCTTTGAAATCAGCTGCTCAGATCCTGTGAAAAAATATTTTAAAAAGACAACCCTCCAGATTTCTGATAGGGCTTAAAAAGCCTAGTTTTCTATTACATTTGGAACAAACCATTTGTGGTTCCTTATTGGTCACACAGTACCTTCCAAGTCCTTCAATGAAAAGTCAGCATATTTTTCACAATATAGAACAGAATCACACAGAATCACAGAATTGTCAGGGTTGGAAGGAACCCCAAGGACCATCTAGTTCCAACCTCCCTGCCATGGGCAGGGATCAGGTTGTCCAGAGAGCCATATCCAGCCTGGCCTTAAAAACCTGCAGGGATGAGGATTCCACCACCTGTCTGGGCAGCCTGTTCCAGTGTCTCACCACCCTCATGGGGAAGAATTTCTTCCTAATGTCTAATCTAAATCTCTCCTCCTATAGTTTTGTTCCATAACCCCTAGTCCTATCACTACCTGACACCTTGCTAAGTCCCTCCCCAGCTTTCTTGTAGGTCCCCTTCAGGTACTGGAAGGCCACAATAAGGTCTCCTTGGAGCCTTCTCTCCTCCAAACTGAACAACCCCAAATCTCTCAGTGTGTCGTCATAGGAGAGATGCTCCAGCCCTCTGATCATCCTCATGGCCCTTCTCTGGACACATTCCAGCAGATATATTGAGTCACAAAAACTCGATATACCTGCCCCAAATCCCTAGAAACTAGAAATAACTGCCCAAGCTAGACATCTGTGAAACACTTTTGAAATATACAGTACATGTTTGCCCTTCACACCTAAACTTCATCCCCTTTTTTAGATAGCAAGATAACTGTTTATAACAAAAACAGTAGCCATGAAATAATTTTGGGTTTGCAACTGGCTAGAACAGCTCGATATCCTGCATGGTATTACCTGTTGATAACCTTGAATAATGACCTCTTGATCTTCAACTTCTTTTTGTATTTGTGCCAGTTTTTCTTCAGTGATAGGAGCTGCTTCTGTATGATGGGCCCATCTCTTCTCTTTAGTCAGCTCTTCCATACCTCTTAACTTTCAAAAAGAAAAAAGACACACAGTTAATAAGAAAGTTTTGTTAGCAATGTCGAATCCTCCACAAGATCGTACTTTCAGAATACAAACAGGTCAATCTTTTCATTAAGATGTGAAAGCAGATCAATGAGCCAATCTTTATTCAAGTACTACAGAAGCATTACAAAACATGAACAATATATAAAAACTTGGGGAGAAATCAGTTTTATTCTTCCTCCTCTTTTCTCATCTATTGAGACAGGAGGGTACTGTGGAATAACACTGGGAATATGCAATAGAGACAAAACACAACATTGAATAAAGCACCAAAGAGATAAACAATGTATCTCAACATACAGTGCCCAACTCTGGGTATCTGTTAACCTCTTGTTTTCATCGTTTTAACACAAATGAGTTAAATTTTTGCAAAAAAAAAAAAACCAAACCAAACCAAACAACCTGCTGAATAACTCTCAAAATGTTACAGCCACTGTTCTGAAGGCTGCTGCTAGACACATGCAGAATGCATGATTCCTTAGCTGACCAAAACAATAACATTCCATGTGTGCCAAGAACTGGCACCCTTTGATTGGCACATGCTGCAGAAGCCACCTCCTTGACATGCTGGCACCTCTAATTGGGAAAAGATTTTAGCTTAGGTACGTGGTTGGGTTTTATTGGTTAATTGATTGATAGTAAAGAGTATAAAAAACAGCTACTGCCAGCTATAAAGGGAATTGGGGGGGTTAGGGCTTCCCTAGGGATGTCAGTTAGGGCTTCAGTTTAGGAATGTTGCTAGGGATATACTCAGGACTTCTATTTCTGTTAGCTGCTTTGTTAAGGGCTTCCAGGACTACTTCTGTCAAGAATAGTCTGAGACTCTGTAATGCTAGGGATTCTACAATGCAGTAATAAAGGACTCTGGGAGGACTTCTGAGATTCTCTGCTCTCTGTATTTCTGGAATCTCATTGCTGTACGGCAACAGGGTTCGTGCACCGTTCGTCACCCAATGGCCCCTGAATCGCGGGAACAACAAAAGCAGCAAACCAAAGGAGCTCAGGAATTTGGGGAGAAAAAAAAAAAAAGATCATGTCTTCTGAGCAGTAAATGCAGCAGCAGGCATGCACTCACACACTAGAAATCTGTGTGCAAACCTGGATTTTCTGCTCAGTTAACAACTCCTGTAAAATACCATTAAATTTTCAGCAGCAGTGTTTCTCCTGTTGTACAGTAATGGGATACAAGGCGATAGAGTACCTTACTCTGAAGAACATAATTTTCCTGACCCAGCCGAGAAAGTTCTTTTCCATGCTCTGTTTTCAATTCTAGTATCTTGGTCTCCAGCTCTTTCTCCTTCTGTGAAACCCTGCTGGTTAGCTGTTGAATCAAATCATTAGCTGTGTTCAGGTCCTCCTCTGCGACTTGCAATCGTTTGAGCAAATACAATTCTCTGTCGCAGCTTTTGGTAGGAGAAAAAGATAAATCCTAATGAAGAGGAAAAGAAAATAAATCAGAGAAACATTGACATGACTTGTTTATCCAAAATTCCACTCAGCAGTTTTATTTAACTGGCTGGTCTAGTTCTTAAAAACCACAGAAGGCACTTGAAACAAAAAACAAACCAACAAACAAAACTCCCCAACATTCTACAGCAAAACAACCTGCATTTACTTTACTGAGCTACTTTCTTACTTCCAAAATACATGAGGAAAACAACACCAAAAAAAAACCAACAGTGAAAAACAGACAACTCTCATATGAGAGCCACTACCACAATTATTCTGCTTCTTATTTTTTGAAAAGCAATAACGTATTCAATGATTCTTTATACAGTTTCTAAAGGAAAAAAATCCATCATGGCACTGCAGATTCAGTTATCTTAAAGAAGTCAGAAGATACTATTAAATATTCAAAGTATTCTCCATCTTGAAGAAGCCAGAAGATTATTAAATATTCAGTGCAGTGCAATACAAAGAGAAAAAAGAACCCAAACAGTTGTGCTATTTAACATTCACAACAGAATACTTTTTAAAGTTTAATTTAAAATTTTCCCCTTTTCTACCACAGATGAGTATTTTTTAGAAATTAATAAGCATTCCAACTTTAACTGCATAGAACCAACTGAGTAATAGAATTATGCAAGCAACTGAAAAGCAGTATGATTACACTTGCATCTTTTAAAAGCAAAACATAATAGTTGATTAAAGGGAAGTCTTTATTCAAGATTTCAGCCTCTAGCAATCTTGTGACAGTTATTACAAGGAAGAAGCTCCATGGAGAAAGACCTTGGAGTCCTAGTGGATAGTAAGTTATCCAAGGGACAGCAATGTGTCCTTGTGGCCAAGAGAGCCAATGGTATCCAGGGGTGCATTAAGCGTGTCCAGCAGGTCCAGGGTGGTTCTTCTCCTGCTCTACTCTACCCTAGAGAGACCACACCTGGGATATTGTGTTCAATTTTGGGCTCCCCAGTTCAAGAGAGACAGGGACCTGCTGAAGAGAGTCCAATGGAGAGCCACGAAGATGACTGCGACTTGAACATGGCTCCTACAAAGAAAGGCTGAGAGACCTGGGGCTGTTTAGTCTTGAGAAGGTTGAGAGTGGATCTGACCAATGTCTATCAATATCTGAGACATAGGTGTCAAGATGAATGTGCCAGTCTCTTTCTGGTGGTGTCCAGTAACAGGACAAGAAGAATGGATACAAGCTACAACACAGGATATTCCACCTCAGTATGAGGAGAAACTTCTTTATGGTGAGGGTGATAGAGCACTGGAACAGGATGCCCAGAAAGGCTGTGGAGTCGCCCTCTCTGGAGGCTTCCAAAACCCACCTGGATGCATTCCTGTGTGGCCTGCCCTAGGTGACCCTGCTTTGGCAGGGGGGTTGAACTAGATGATTTCTGGAGGTCTCTTACAACCCCTACCATTCTATGATTCCACAGTTCTATGATTAAAACAGGCTTGGCAAACAAAGCTGTACAAACTATAATTAGGAGCATCACTCTTCATTACTTACATGCTGATATTGCTTGCAATAATCCACAGTCTGGTGTCCAAGATTATTAACAACTGATTGGGCAGACAAAGCTCTGTTAATACTTCCCTTCGAGGCTGGTTCATTTGTTGCAGATCTTATTATCCTAGTAGCAAACAAGGCTTCTTCATTTAGGCAGAAAGTAAAAATAGAACAAAATTAAATTGTTTAATGCCCTTTCAAAAAATTCTATTAATGTCATCCATCTCTTAGGCATAAAGCTTATTTTACAGCCTGAATTTTCAACTAATTATAGAAACTTGAGAGCAATGAGAAAATGTTTTCTTTTTTTCATTATTATTTTTTAAGTAAGGAACTGATAAAACCCAAGGGAACAACTGAAAAAATGTAGCTGGATAAACAAATCCTTTATGAAACAAGGATAATCTCAGCTTTCTGCTTAATTGGCCAGTTACCAAAGTATACAGTATATTTCAAGCTACAGTGGAAAAAAAGACAGCAATTTTAAAAAATGGACTTTGGAGTGCAGTCAACAAACAAAGACATGCAACATCTATGTGGAACAACTTGACTGGACATTAAAAATCACGGAATCACAGAAAAGTTTTCCCTAGAGAGCAATTATCATACATGGAACTATTCACACCTCAGTCTTCTGCAGTACAGAAAGTAACTACATTTCTGCTTATAGCAATTTTAGGCTAAGAGCACCTGCTGGAGAGAATCCAATGGAGAGCCACAAGGATGATCAGGGGACTTGAGCACCTCCCCTACAAAGAAAGACTGAGAGACCTGGGGCTGCTTAGTCTTGAGAAGGCTGAGAGGGGATTACAGAAATATCTACAAATATCTGAGGGGTGGGTGTCAAGTGGAGGGGGCCAAGCTCTTTTTGGTGGTGCACACTAATAAGACAAGGAACAATGGATAGACACTTGAACATAGAAGGTTTCACCTCAACATCAGGAGAAACTTCTTTACAGTGAAGGTGACAGAGCACTGGAACAGACTGCCCAGAGAGGTTGTGGAGTCTCCTTCTCTGGAGACTTTCAAAACCCACCTGGATGCATTCCTGTGCAGACTACCCTACGTGATCCTGCTCTGGCAGTGGGTTGGACTCAATGATGTCTGGAGGTCCCTTTCAACTTCTAATGTTCTGTGATTCTTTGATTTCCCAAATCTAAAACTTCCCCTCACAAAAGTGCTCCCTTAGCACTGATGAGGGGGATTGCTTCATTCAATGCTGTTTTCTTAGAGGACCCTGCAGAAACATTCCAGGGAGATTAACTCCTGCAGTTACTTGAAGCTGCTATGGGGAATGGTTATACCTAGAGATGGGAGAACATGTTTGAACGAGGCTAATGGCCTCATTTTCTTGGGACTCATCATCTATGTCACCACCACCATCTGGCTGTACACTTCCAAGCACTGCAATGAGGAACTAAGGCCCCTTAGTTCAACAGCTGCCACTGAAGCATCTCCCTAAAACGGCCAACCTAAACCACTTTCCCCAACATTACTGGCAGGGTTTTTAAAAGCATTACATGATAAAAGTGTGCTAAAACCTGGGCAGCTGTAGAGTTAATTTCCTGTGCCTCAGATGGCAAACACTGCCTGCAAAGGCTCTAGACTGAATTATTGACAAGCAACTGAATAGGAGCAAGCACTGTGCCCGGGTGGCCAAGAAAGCCAACGGCATCCTGGCTGGGATTAGAAATGCTGTGTCCAGCAGGAGTAGGGAGGTGATTGTCCCCTTGGACTCAGCTCTGGTGAGGCTACATCTCGAGTACTGTGCTCAGTTTTGGGCCCTTCAATACAAGAGATGTGGAGGTGCAGTGCTGGATGCAGGAGCCAGAGCAGAGGAGGGCAATGAAGCTGGGGAAGGGTCTGGAGAATAAATCTGATGAAGAGCAACTGAAGGAGCTGGGGATGGTTAGTTTGAAAAAGAGAAAGCTGAGGGGAGACCTCATTGTTCTCTACAACTATCTGAAAGGATGTTGTGGAGAGGCTGGTGCTGGTCTGTTCTCACAGGTAATTAGTGATAGAACAAGAGGGAATGGCCTCAAGTTGTGACTGGGTAGGTTTAGACTGGACTTTAGGAAAATTTTTTTCATGGAAAGAGTGGTCAGGCACTGGAATGTGCTGCTCAGGGAGGTCTTTAAGCCCCCTACCCTGCATGTGTTTAAAGGTGGTTTGGATGTGGTACTCAGAGATCTGGTTTAGGGGTGAACCTTGTAGAGTAGGGTTCTTGGATGGACATGAGGGTCTTTTCCAACCTGAATGTTTCTGTGATTCTGTGATCACCCCAAAATAAAGCAGTCCAGTCCTTTACTTCCAATTCTGGTTTCACAGGACTAAACTGATGTTCTCTGCAGTGTTACAAGAGACATGAATAGAAATCAGGACTTTCTTTTTAGTGCTTTCTTTGTACTCTAGGAAAGCAAAGATAAAAAGAAGCACCCAAGAACAGAAAATTGGCACCATATGCAGTAGTTAATGTGTCAGCAAATCTTTGCAATGAAAGATGCCATTTTTAGATACTTATTTTTGAACACCAGCTTTTTCTATTGCTTTGGTCCTACTGGTGAACAACAGTTAGATCTCAAACATAATGATGGTATGAATGGAAGTGAAACAAAACTACAGTTCAAAGCTTTACTTAAAAGTCTCTCTTCCAGCAACTCCACGCTGATACAGAAAAAAAAATCAGCAATTAATAGCACTTGGCCTTAAAATTTCTTCTACATTTTGAAATTTATGTTTAACACAAAGCATGAAGAGGAAAGCTCATTGGCTTTTAAACTCAGATTTCTTATGATGGAATTACCTTTAGATTGTGATCTATCTGCAGGACTTTTGGCTTTCACGATGGTCTTTTTGAAAGTTTCCTTTGGTGTTTTCTTTTCATTTGCTGGAAAAGACTGTTTTGAGGGTGAAGATGGTTTCCCATACCCAGAACTTCTAATCACCCCATGAGGACCATATGAAGGTTTCTTTTTATGTAAAGCTGCTGGACTTCTGATATTCCTGTTTAACGTGGGTTTAGTTGGCATTGATCCTGATCTTTCATTCTTCAAGGAATGAGATTGAAGACCCTGTGATAGAACACATTTGTTTAAAACAAGTTTTAGGCTCCAGTGTGATCTGAAGGTAGCTTTTTACTACTAAGAGGACATAGAATCAGTTACCAGGGCAGCAGGAATCATCATTTTTACCCAAATTAATAGTATGTTATTTTGCAGAGTTTTACTAGTTCAGAAGCTGACATAGTCCAAGTATCTTGTCCTGGCTCTGTTTAATTTTTCTGTTAAGTGGTGTGGCATTACAGGACCTTTACCTTACCAGAGTAGGCAGCTCATGACTGATGGCTAATCACCTGAACAGAAAGACTTAGTGAAAAAGAATGGAACAGTGCAGGCAGAAGACCTCTGCTAAACTTCATCATCAAAAACAGAGCACACAACCTAAAACCAGCAAATGGGAAAGCTTAGACTCTTTGCCCTGGTGGAAAATCCACCAGGATGAATCAGCAAAAAAAAAACCCCCACCTCTCTCCCTGCAATACCTTGCAGACAGAAGAAGGGATTGCCTTAAGGAGTGTGGTGCTAATTTAGGGGATGCAAGGAGAAGAGAATTTGGGGATGTAACAAGAAGATTTGGGGTTACGTAAATCTTGTTCTGGTATATTTGAGGTGGTGAAAAACTTACAGGATGTCTAGGGGAAGGACAAAATCTAGGCAAAGGGAGATATTAAGGTAGATCAGATAGGTACAAACGTAGGAAATAGAAAATAAGATTAAACAAGTTGGCAATACCAACAGATTGCTGGTCAGCACACCTGTCCAACACCTACACTGATCATTGCAGTCTCTCCTATATTCTGGTTAAACTGTATTTCTAACTGGTTTCTTTGTATGTATGGTCTCTGTTCTGAGCCTTCGTGTGTTTACACACATCCCCTCAACGGTAACACATCCTCAGACTTGCTACTAGCTTGAGGTGAAGAGACAGAACTGCAGCAGCCTTGCACATACTGGGCTGGGACAGAAAGAAATCAGCTGGTCCCAAAGTCCACTGGATTGGGCTACCTCTAACAACAGCAGTGGTAACAGGAGTTTCAAGAAAAACAGCATCAGTCTCTCGATTTCTAAACATCAGAGCACAATGAATCAAATGACAGGCAGTCTAAAACTATATACATTTAAAATGTATTTCTATATGGTAAAAATCTGATTGATATCACTTACTTGTTTAGCTTTGCTGCCTTGTGAAAGCAGAGAGGCTTGTATTATTTTTTGTCTTAGCATATCAGGCTGTACTTCACTGGTCTGAATTTCTTTCTCAGTTGCCCTCTGAATGTTATCATCACTCACAGCTCTCTGTAGAAGGTTGCTCTCTTCTCTATTAAATTTTTCAATTGAGTTTGTCTCCCAAACTGCATTATTCTGGTGCTCCTCAAGGGGCGAGTGGCTGATGAGGTCATTTACTGTGCTGTCTACCAGTTTCACAAGACTACAAGAAAAAAATACAGAATAAAACTTTTGCCCTTTGCTTTCCTAGCACTCTGGAGAATGTGGGGCATCTCTCCTTTAGGTATCAGCTGTAAAGACTGCTGTGTTTCAAAGAGCCACTAGGCTTCTTTTAAGAACAACCCTGCAGATGTATTTATACAGATTCACTTCCAGAGCCATTTCCCAGTAGTGACTGTTTTTATGGAGGCACCAAACTCAGCTACAAGATGAACATCTGCAAGCATGCAATTAATGCTAATAAAACAATGAATGGTAATTTCTGCTGAGTGCTGCTACATGATAAACTCCCAAAAACCATTTGCTAAGCATAACCTATTCTGACAGTTCCAGGACCTATGCTTTCAGCTTCAGACAACAGTTGGAGCAAACCCGAAGGAAATATGGAACACAGGTTAGCAAGAATCAAGAGAACAAGCAGAAAAAGAGGATTTGATCTTAGATTATGGAGGTTAGAGAGTTAGGATAGGATGTGGGCTGAAATCCATATATATGGGGGTAGGGAAGAGCAGAAGACTGGAAAAGCAAAGCTGTGGCAAACATTGATGCTTATCAATTAAAAAAAGGGAATCCTTGGTCTAAACCAATTAGCCTACAGATTCATTTTACAATGCACTGCAAATGTTTTAATGCCAGTGCAAGTCACAATGAAATTTCATTATTTAATTAGGCAAAAACATAGCTGAGTCATTTACTAAGCTGTTTTTTCACAATTAGTTAATGGACTTAAGTTACTACAACAATTCTGGAATAGATACCTTTCAGGCTCCACATGAAAACTTCTGACATTAAATGAATGTCCTCTAATTGGTTTCATCAACTCTTCCACAGTAGGCAAATCTAATTTGTACAAAATAAAGAAAAAATAAACCAACCAAACTCTGCTCTGGTGAGACCTCACCTGCAGTACTGCGTATAGGAAGGACAAGGACCTGATGGAGTGGGTCCAGAGGATGATCAGAGGGTTGGAGCACCTCTGCTATGAGGCTGAGGGAGATGGGGGTGTTCAGCCTGGAGAGGAAGTGGCTCTGGGGAGACCTAATAACAGCCTTCCAGTACCTGAAGAGGGCCCACAGGAAGGATGGAGAGAGGCTATTTACAAAGGCCTGCAGTGACAGGACAAGGGGCAATGGCTTCAAACTAGAGAAGAGCAGATTTAGATTGGATATTAGGAGCAAGTTCTTTACTATGAGGGTGGTGGAACACTGGAATGGGTTGTCCAGGGAGGTGTTTGAGGCCCCTTCCCCAGAGATATTCCAGGTGAGGCTCAGTGAGGCCCTGGGCAACCTGATCTAGTTGGGGGCATCCCTGCTGACTGTGGGGATGTCAGACTGGATGACCTTTGCAGGTCCCTTCTGGCCCAGACTATTCTATGATACCTTAGGAAAAGAAAAATTGTTTAAATGAAACATTTTTAAATGCCCTAAGTGGAGTATTAAAGACATAAGCAGTAACTCATTACACACGATTGCACAAAACATGCATTTGAGGTATTTACCTGATTCAGTAGTTGACATGTTTTTTAAACAGATGTCATTGGCTTGTGAAACACCTTGCACTAAGCATTCTGAGGCTGCCACTGCAGAATCTTGCAGTTTCTGCTCATCAGTGTCTCCCAAAGACTGATCAATATGACGGTACGCTTGGTGCAACGCCTCCATGTCACTGGTGGTTTGTCCATAGGAAGTGCCTGAAAAAAAAATGCAGGCTCATGAGAGAATCATAGAATTGTCAAGGTGGGAAGGGACCCCAAGGATCATCTAGTTCCATCCTCCTCGCTATGGGCAGGGACACCTCACACTAGATGAGGTTGCTCAGAGCCGCATCCAGTCTGGCCTTGAAATCTTCCAGGAATGAGGCTTCCACCACCTTCCTGGGCAACCTGTTCCAGTCTCTCACCATCCTCATGGTGAAGAACTTATTCCTAACATCACATCTAAATCTCCCCTCCTCTAGCTTGAATCCATTCCCCCTAGTCCTGTTACCACCCAACACCCTAAAAAGTCCCTAACCACCTTTCTTGTAGCCCTCTTCAGATACTGGAAGGCCACAATAAGGTCTCCTTGGAGCCTTCTCCTCTCCAGACTGAACAGCCCCAACTCTTTCAGTCTGTCCTCATAGGAGAGGAGCTCCAGCCTTCTGATCATCCTCATGGCCCTTCTCTGGGCATGTTTCAGCACGTCCAGATCTTTGTTGCAATAGGGGCTCCAGAACTGGATGCAGTAATCCAGGTAGGTTCTCATTAGAGTGGAGTATTGGGGGGAATCACCTCCCTTGACCTGCTGCCCACACTTTTCTTGATGTAGCCCAGGATATAATTGGCTTTCTGGGCTGCAAGTGCTCACTGGTGGCTCCTGTTGAGCTTCTCATCCACCAGCACCCCCAAATCCTTTTCTTCAGAGCTGCTCTCAAGCCACTCACTGCCCAGCCTATATGAGTGCTTTTTATTGCCCCAACCCAGCTGCAGGACCTTGCACTTGGTCTTGTTGAACTTCATGAGGCTGGCATGGGCCCACCTCTCCAGTCTGTCAAGGTCCCTCTGGATGGATCCCTTCTCTCCAGCATGCCTGCTGCACCACACAGCTTGGCTCCGACAGGGAACTTGCTGAGGGTGCACTCAATGCCACTGTCCATGTCGGCGACACTACAGGATTTTCTGTTCTGGGAAACACCCCACTGGACCCTGTGCTTCAGTTACTAGTTTGGTCTGTTAGGTGATGACAGACATTTCAGTTATGAAAACAAATATTGGACAATCTCCCTTTTTACTACAAAAATAAACAGTTGCCATGTTAATTAGTAGCACACACTAAATAGTCTCATCTATGGCTTGCATGCCTCTCCACTCCTCTCCCCACCACAGTATTTTATCAGCACTAAAACTTTAACAGCATGGGATGTAACTATTTTACCAGATACCATCAGAGCCAAGCTCTGCATGTAAATGGCATACACTGTTGTACAAAGTTTTAGGAGAGAATGTGTTTTATAACTGTTACAGTTTTAAGACTGATGTCTTAATTGTAAGTATTTCCAGAGGATTTGTGTCTAGGGAATGGACAGCCCATAAGGGGCTGGACTGAATAATGGTAGATAAATTTATCTCATCCCATTGGACTGCAGGATTTCTTATATTCTGCAGCACAAGGATGTTTCTCTCTCTCTGGGCTGCCTCTGGCTTGCTTCTTGCTTCTCTGTTCTGCCTGTGACCTTGCATGCTGCCTGTCTGATTGCTGTTTAGGCTTGGGTAAGGTACAGCAGAGTAGAGAGATAACTGGGGCTGGCTGTAACACAGCCCTCTGGACTCTTTTGTGTCCAGGGTGGGAAGAGAGAAAGAGAGATGAATTTTTTTGTACAAGCGGGTGTTGTGCTGTTGTTGAACTGTAAATATACATAAATATATTTTGTAGATGTTTATTGTCTTTTATACTTAGTCTACTTTTGTAAATGTAAATTTCACTTTACTTCGAAAATCTGACTAGTGTGGTAAATTTCCTCGTTGGGGTCAAGTTCCAGATTGTTGGGTGGTGCAAACCTACACCCACAACAGTAATTCATAGAATCATAGAATGGCCTGGGCAGGAAGGGACCTCCAAAGGTCATTTAAGTCCAACCCCCTCCACAGTAAGCAGGGACATCCTCAACTAGATCCGGTTGCCCAGAGCCCTCTCAAGCCTTAAACTGTGTCCAGTGCTGCCAAAGAAGAATTTTAGCTATGATGAATAACCAAGGGAGATGGTATTAAAGTAAAAATTAAACTGCCATGTCAAAAGCACCTTTACAATAGCCTAGTGTAAAAAAGTGTCTTTTTAGCAGAAATATTACTTTTTCCTGAAAGGAGGAAGAAAGATCTCAAATCTGTTACTAAAAGCCAAGGACTTCTTGTTCACTGTTAACCTATGAACAAAGACATCAAGCCACCTAAAGTAAGATTCCATGGTTTGAGTATTGTTGGGTTCGTGTAGGGTTGGTTTGTTGAAGGGTTTTTGTCTGCTTGAGTGGTGTTTTGTTTGTTCCACTTGGAGGTTTTTTTGGTGTGTGTGGTTTTGTGTTATTATTTTTTGGTTGGTTTTGTTTTTCTTTGGTTTGGTTTTTCTGTTTTTTGGGGGTTTGGTTTGTTTTGGTGTTTTTCTTCTTTAGTGTCGTGTTTGTTTTGTTGTGGTTGTTGTTTGTTAGGTTTGGTTTTCAGCAACCTTTACCTGCTTCATTTATTTCAGCTTCACTCACTTCTTCAGGCAGATGATGTTCATCTAGAGCTACATTTGATGTCTCAATGACCTTTTGAAGTTCTGTAACTGATTCTTGTGAATCAAGTAATAGAACTAAAACCAAGAAGACAAATGTTAAAAGAAAACACCACTCTTATTTCCACTCTGTCTGTGCTGGGATTAGAGGTATACCAAAGCTTGTCTTGATGTACCAAGCATGCAAAAAATGCTATCCAGAACATTCTAAAGCTACTAATGGTAAAGGGATTAACTGTTTGCAAGCATCAAAATCTGAATAGTAACTAGATACAGAAAAATTAAATTACATTGATGAATACAGAGATTAATTTTTAACCATTTTGAGTTCAACAGACTTTCAGTAGAACACAGTAAAATCAGGTGATAAAACATCAAAATAGTAAAAATAAGGTAAGAAACTTTTACAAATACTCCATATAAATTGTATATATAAATTTCTATTCCATACAAATATTTCCATATAGTATTATCCCACTGATCAAAGTTTATTTTACCTTTAGCCAGCATGCCAGTATTTGCTTCTTCCTAAAAAAATAAAGATAAAAAAATATTTTTTGAATGTCAGGGGAAAAAAAAAAAAATCTGGACAAACATTAAAAAATTGTCCAAAATCTAAGAAGAATTCTTCAAATATAGAACTAAGCAGTTCTTCAGGTTCCAAGAATATGCACTTCTCTAAAACTCTCCTTGGGATGTCAAAATGTCCTCAACATCCTGTAGCTTACAAACCCTCTCAAGAGACCAGGACCTAAATGCCACTCCACACAGAAATGAAATAATATTTTTGTACCTTCCTGTTTCTTTTATGTTGTACTTGGAGAAAAGAAAATGATGTAGCAGTAAGTAGATTACACTCCAATCCCATCTGTTCTTTTCAAACATTTATTGGAAATACTAGTCTAATAAAATTACTTTAAAATAATTAAAAGAAACCGATTTCTCTGTTATAGATGAACACATGGTGCCCTATAGGCTCCTTCTGTGAAAAAATAATGAAAAAAAAAAATCAAAACATGTTCTCCAGCCACACATGCTCCACATCAAAAGACCTGAGGCAGTCAAAAGTAATACTCCCAAAGCTCACACAGCATAGAGTTTGAGTCCTCTGTCCAAACTGCTTCTCTATACAGAACTACTTCCCCTCAGCCTGTACCCCTTGCTGGTGTAGGTGTAGGCCCTCCTTAACAGCCATTCACTGCACGTTCCTGAGGCTGAGGCTCCAACCAGAGCTCATCATTTGTGCACTCCCATCCACAGTTCTTTATTCAAAGGAGATGTAAGAAGGAATCCATGTAAAGAGCTTAATCCTCTCAACGATTTATCACAGGAGAGTGTGTATTCTTAATAGAACTATATAATCCCAGGACCACTATATTATGAGGAGAGACTGAGGGAGCTGGGGCTCTTTAGCTTGGAGAGGATTAATGTTTATAAATATGTAAAGGGTGAGTGCCAAGAGGATGGAGTCAGACTCTTCTCAGTGATGCCCAATGACAGGACAAGGTGCAATGGGTAGAAGTTGAGGCATGGGAATTTTTTCACTGAGGATGACAGAACACTGGAACAGGCTGCCCAGGGGGGTCATGGAGTCTCCCTCTCTGGGGATATTCAAAACCCACCCGGATGTGTTCCTCTGTGATCTGGTCTAGGTGATCCTGCTTTGGCAGGGGGGTTGGACTGGATGATCTTTGGAGATTCCTTCCAGCCCCTAACACTCTGTGATATTCTTCTTCTTTTTCAGACAGTACATATCATACAAAAGTTTACTATATTTAAAGGTATACGCTGCAGAGCTTTTACAATTCATGCAAGTGACACAAACATTTGATAAGTTATACCTGTTCTTGAGGACTTAAATCAACAGTTTGATTCATCTGACTTCCCTCAGTTTTGAAGGCAGGATTAGAATCTGTTTCTTCTTCAAAATCTTCACTGTAGCTGCCTGAAGAGTAAAATAAACATCAGAGCAAATATTCCAGGGAGATGAAACAATAAGGGAAAGTAATTCCTTTTGTCCCATCTAAGAATCATTCCTTTCACTATTACTCCTTTCACAAAGGCAACAGAGACCGAGTGTGGTACTAAAACTACTAAACCACACATAGCATCTCTAAATTCAGATGAAGTTTGTCTCATGATCAGATATACTTTATCTCTGCATCCCCAAGGTGTACTTAAAATGACCCCTTTTATTACATCGCTTGCTCTCCCTTAAGGGTGAAATGATGCAATTCTCCCCCCAGCAGACAAAGAACTCTCCATCCACCTTGACAACCCCAACAGATTTTAGGCTCAGAATCTTCAATTCTGCTTCCTCAGACCTGATTTGGTGGCCCAAAACCCACTCTCAAAAAAGTGAGCATTACTTAAAACCATAAGTGTGTCAGAAAAATCAATTTTACAATCAAGCCAAATGCTTTTCCTTCAGTTCCCTAGGTAGTTCCATGAGTTCTGACACTCTGTTGCCTTATCTCTCTCACTCAGCTTCCCTGGTTATAAGGCTTCAGCATCTGCATTACCTCTAACACTTAAATCTAGAAGCACTTCAAAACACTGGTTTATTATGTGCTCTTTCAGTATTTTGTCACCAATACAACTGCCACAGTCTTAACTCAAATGTAAAAACTACTCTCTGAAAGGTCACTACTTCAGCATTCTCTTTGGTTTTTGGACCATGAGCAGTCTGATCAGCTGAGAGCAGCTTTCTCACACTGATTTAAGACATACAAAGTGCTTTTACTATTCCTGCCCACATATCTTCCACTATTTGGAAAGGAATAATAAATTGTACCAGTACAGGTTAGGAGGTGTTCTGCTGGAGAGCAGCCCCCTGGAGAAGGACCTGGGAGTCCTGGTGGATAACAAGTTATCCACGGGAAAGCAATGTGCCCTTGTGGCCAAGAAAGCCAAGGGGATCCTGGGGTGTCCAGCAGATCGAGGGAGGTTCTCCTCCTCCTCTACCTTGCCCTGGTGAGACCTCACCTGAATACTGAATCCAGTTTTGGGCTCCCCAGTTCAAGAGGGACAGGGATCTACAAGCATAATTAAGGGACTAGAGCACTGCGTTATGAGGAAAGGCTGAGAGACCTGGGGCTGTTTAGTCTGGAGAGGAAAAGACTGAGAATAAATAAACAAATAAATGTCTATAAATACATGAGGGCCAGGTGTCAAGAAGGAAGGGACAGGCTCTTCCCACCTGTGCCCTATGATAGGACAAGGGGCAATGGATGTAAACTACAGCACAGGAAGTTCCACCTCAGCATGAGGAAGAACTTCTTTACTATAAGGGTCACAGAGCACTGGAGCAGGCTGCCCGGGAAGGTTGTAGAGTCTCCTGGTCTGGAGGCTTTCAAGACCCATCTGGACGCATTCCTGTGCGACCTGAGCTACATTGTATGGTCCTGCTCTGGCAGGGGGGTTGGACTTGAAGATCTCCAGAGGTCCATTCCAAACCCCAACATCCTGTGATCCTGTGATTTCATTTGTCATTTCATTAAATTTCAGTTTGACAAAGACTAAATCAAACCACTCACAAGACAATGAAGTCATTCCAGGTATTCCATGAAAATGGTTTTCTAAAAGTCAGAAGTGTCAATTTTATCAAACTGACAGTAACTATTGGGTAATTTCAACCCTTTTGCTAGGAAAAAGGCTACAAAATTGTTTTAGCATTTCCCCTGTAACTATCATGATCTGTTGTAGTCTACAGGGGGGTAACCAAGCTTTCAAGGAGAAAAGATTTCCTGTGATTAAGGTTTACAGATATAGCCTCTTTAGGTTTGGCAAATTCAAGGCTGCCAACAGGACTTCAGATTCAGGAGTTCAGTTATATATACAAAACTGAAAATACAATTTGTCAATTAAATTAGAGAAACACACTATCCCCTGCTATTAATAAAAAGTGAAAGAGAGACATAAGTGAAAGGTAAGATGAAAGGAATGTGACATGGAAATTTTTTTGGGAAAAAAAATAAATCAGGTAAGAGGAATACTGTAGATCAGAGAGACTAAACTCAGGCATGAAAAGATAGTACAGAAATACAGGTGACAGTGTTTGAGTTACTCCAGTGCCTTAAGATATACTTCAACATCAGGGTCATTTTTCCTACATTTTTTGATTGATAGTTGGGTTTGGTTGGGTGGTTGTTGGTTTTGGCCTGTGTTTGTTTGCTTTCTCTTTCTGTTTGTCTTTTAGGTCACAGTAGATTTAAAATCCACTTTAAAAAGACAGACACAAAAGTAAACCACTAAAGAGAATCAGAGAATGTTAGGGGCTGGAAGGGACCTCCAAAGATCATCCAGTCCAACCCCCCTGCCAGAGCAGGATCACCTAGACCAGATCACACAGGAAAACATCCTGGTGGGTTTTGAGTATCTCCAGAGAGGGAGACTCCACGACCCCCTGGGCAGCCTGTTCCAGTGTCCTCTGTCTGAATAACCACTGCAGAGTCATAACGCAAAGGCAGCCTAAAGGAAGCCTGATGTAAGCTTTACCCACGACAGTCAAGGTGATAAGACAACAAGAAGTCCATTGTTTGATATACTACTCAGAACAACAAAGTTCAGTGAGGATGCTGGACTGCCTTGTGAATCTGAAACTCAGAGTCAAGTTTTTTGACCAAGGCAATACAGAGTATAGAAACAGCTACAAGACAGTACAGTTTCCTCCTTCCAGACCTTTAAAGGACATCCCACTGCAAACATCAAGGCCTTTTGCTAACCTCTGACACCCTGCTGTGACATTTTCTGAAGACTCTGCATTTGAACCGGAACACTAATCCACAGCTTTCATTTCTGTCCTCTTTAATGAGGTTCACACAATTTTTATTGCACACAGGAAAATCAGAAAGATTTAGAAAGATGGTATTACCAGATTTTTCTTCATGTGCAGGTTCTCCTCCTCCTTTTTCAGTTTCTTCATTTCTGAGGAACAAAAATGAAATTTTTACTCTCTTCTTGGACAGCAAACAGATATTATTTTTACTTACTCCAAACTTTGATACCTCTTACAATTAAAATTACAAATCAGAATTTGTCAATTGTATCAAATCATAGCTAAGAGAGGCAGACAAGTGTCAGCAATTATTAAAATAGATATTTAAGTTTTTCAAACTGCCCATACTTAAAATTTGCAATCTAACCCTTAAAAACCACTCCCTCTCTGCATTCCCTCTAACATCTACCTTATCTTCTGGAAGAAAGGTTTACTATCAGGTGTGCTTCATGTGCTGCCCTTCTCATTCTGCATTAACAAAAATGTATGATTGAGAGAGTCCAGTGCAGAGCCACAAAAATGATTAAGGGAATGGAACATCTTCCTCACGAGGACAGACTGAGGGAGCTGGGGCTCTTTAGCTTGGAGAAGAGGAGACTGAGAGGTGACCTTATGTAAAGGGTGAGTGCTAAGAGAATGGAGCCAGGCTCTGCTCAGTGATGCCCAATGACAGGACAAGGGGCAATGGGTGGAAGTCGAGGCATAGGAAGTTCCATGGAAAGATAAGGAAAATATTTTTCACTGTGAGGGTGATGGAACACTGGAACATGCTGCCCAGGGGAATTGTGGAGTCTCCCTCTCTGGAGATATTCAAAACCCACCTGGATGTGTTCCTGTGTGATCTGCTCTAGGTGATCCTGCTCTGGCAGGGGGGTTGGATGGGATGATCTTTAGAGGTCCCTTCCAACCCCTAACATTCTGTGATACAAATCTCTATTTCTTTGCACTTTTCCTGTAATGTTAAAGTTTCCTCCTTAACCAAAACTCTCCAGAACTCTGATCCTCACATTCTTTTCTTACAGTAAGTTTCTTTTGCAGTCTGAATTGCCCCACCCTCTATTTCTCTATCTTTGAACTTATTTGTACGTAACTGATGGGTTGGCCCATTCTATGAAAGCTTTGTATCTTTCCTCTAGACTCATTTGCAACATCACATCTAAGGGGACACAAAATATTTCCTTATGTACTTTCTTCCTGTGAGTAGTCATTAACTCTTTATTTAGTTACTAAGGATTTTAAATTGACTTGTTACTATGGAGTTATGCACAAGACTCTGCAGCTATAGCCACTTATCACCAACTCATTTTCTTGTCTTACACCTTTATTAAGCTACTTTCTGTCCTTGTCTTAAAAAAACAAAACCAAAAACACCCAAAAACCCAAACCACAACAAACAAAAAACTGACTGAAATCACACAGAGACCTGGGGCTGTTTAGTCTTGAGAAGACGGAGAGGGGATCTGAACAACGTCTATAAACATCTGAGGGGTGGGTGTCAAGTGGAGGGGGCCAGGCTCTTTTCAGTGGTGCACAGTAACAAGACAAGGAACAACGGATACAAACTTGAACATAGAAGGTTTCACCTCAACATCAGGAGAAACTTCTTTGCAGTGAGGGTGACAGAGCCCTGGAACAGGCTGCCCAGAAAGGTTGTGGAGTCTCTTTCTCCGGACGCATTCAAAACCTGCCCGGATGCATTCTTGTGCTGACTGCCCTGGGTGATCCTGCTTTGACAGGGGGTTGGACTTGATCTCTGGAGGTCCCTTCCAACCCCTAATGTTCTATGATTCTATGATAGGATCTGGTCCACAAAAGTCTCAGTGGCCATACCCAAGTTACATGTGCCCACTAATACAGCCCACAGCTTTTACTCCCTCTAAGTTACCGTATGAGCAGTGCTAGTACGGCAGAATCGTTGGCATCCAGCTCCTCATTTAATCTTGCATAATCAATAGTAGAGGAAGCTTCTTGTTCCAGCTTGGCAAAGAAGATCTCCTTTTCTTCTTCTTCTTCCAAGGTATCCAATCCAGCTCCCAGAATACTTTGATTAGGCCCAGAAGCTAAAACCGAATCTAAATTTCAAAACAAAGAATAAACTGTGTCTGTGCTGCATGTCCACATAGAACAGTCATAACACTTATCACCTACTGACAGACTCATAAAAAATTTATTGCACCAAATCACTACAAACTTAGCACCACAACCCTTCAGTCCACCAGAGCATGCTGACAGAAGAATCCCAGCTTGCAATGAAACAAACTGCTTTAGATCTAGCTAACTTCACACAACAGTTGTGCTCTTGGCTCTCACCATTTGTCTCAAGACTGTCTCTGCTTAAGGAGACATCACCCTCATTACTTTTCTGAAGCCACATCTTCTCCACATGCATATTGTCATCATTTTCTCCCATAGGCTGTGAGGTGTTCTGTACCTTGACAAAGCTTCTATTGGCTCCAAGCATTCCTAGGGAAAAAGTTGCAATGTTCATGACTATCATCTAAAAGCTATTTTAAAAGACACTTCAGTCTTTTAGTTACCTAACAGAACCACTAATTTTAGTCTTATGTTACAACTGCAAAGATACACAGTCTCACAAATTACATTCATCTAACTTCTACTATGAGATATATAAATCTTCTTTAATTAGAGTTAATTAGGCTATCATATACACTATCTTCTTATCCTTCACGTTTGCAAACAGACCCAAAGTTCAGCAAACACAAACACTGTAAAACCTGACTTACTCTAACATTACTCATGGAAAACAGTCACATACACAAACCCCATGCAGAAATTCATAGAATCATAGAATCAACCAGGTTGGAAGAGACCTCCAAGATCATCTAGTCCAATCACCCAGCCCTATCCAATCAACTAGACCACGGCACCAAGTGCCTCATTCAGTCTTCTCGTGAACATCTCCAGGGTTGGTGACTCTACCACCTCCCTGGGCAGCCTATTCCAATGGCAAATCACTCTCTCTGTGAAGAACTTCCTCCTAACATCCAGCCTATACCTCCCCTGGCACAACTTGAGACTGTGTCCTCTTGTTCTGCTGCTGGTTGCCTGGGAGGAGACCAACCCCCACCTGGCTACAACCTCCCTTCAGGTAGTTGTAGACAGCAATGAGGTCACCCCTGAGCCTCCTCTTCTCCAGGCTAAACACCCCCAGCTCCCTCAGCCTCCCCTCAGAGGGTTTGTGCTCCAGACCCCTCCCCAGCTTTGTTGCCCTTCTCTGGACACATTCCAGTACCTCAACATCTCTCTTGAATTGAGGAGCCCAGAACTGGACACAGGACTCAAGGTGTGGCCTGACCAGTGCTGAGTACAGGGGAAGAATAACCTCCCTTGTCCTGCTGGCTACACTATTCCTGATGCAGGCCAGGATGCCATTGGCTCTCCTGGCCACCTGGGCACACTGCTGGCTCATGTTCAGCTACTATCAACCAGCACCCCCAGGTCCCTTTCTGTCTGGCTACTCTCCAGCCAGTCCCCAGCCTGTAGTGCTGCTTGGGGTTGTTGTGGCCAAAGTGTAGAACCCTGCACTTAGCCTTGTTAAATCTCATCCCATTGGCCTCTGCCCACCCATTCAGCCTGTCAAGGTCCTTCTGCAGCGCCTTCCTACCCTCCAACAGATCAACACCTGCTCCTAAGTTGGTGTCATCTGCAAACTTACTGATGATGGACTCAATTCCCTTGTCCAGATCATCAATAAAGATATTGAATAGGATGGGGCCCAGCACTGATCCATGGGGGATATCACTAGTGACTGGCCGCCAACTGGATGTGGCATCATTGACCATCACTCTCTTAACTTTTTATTGCTCTCTCCATTTTGTTTGATCTACTAACCCAGAGAAAGCACCACAGAGTTTTGACAATGGTACCCATTGGCCTAGAAGCTATACTTCATTTGTTGCAAATTAAATGCTTTAAGGAAACAAACAAACAAAAAAATAAATCGAATCTAGGATTCACTTGTTGGAAACTAAATGCTTTAAGGAAAAAAAAACCCAGTAACCAAATTTTCTTAAAGGTCACTGATGAACACCTTGTCCTTCAATTCTGTTTTTTCAAATATAACACATTGTTGCTTTTCTTGCTATAAATTAATTGTTGTGATGGTTCAACATCACCTTATCAACCTTGTCTGAATTCTGCTCTGAGACAGAGCAATGCCATATCTCCTTTCCTACAGAAAACTATGCCTTAAATATTGCATTACTAATTAAAAAAGCAACAACAAGTCCCTTCAGCCCACCCCTAAAACACAGACATCTAATCCTAGATTCTTCAGGTCTCTTAGAAGAAGGGCTCAGAGAAAACCTGCTTAAGCATTTTATCTAATGGCATATGAAATGATTTAACAGTTCTCAAAGAAGGAAACAGAAACCATTTCCATTTTTTCAAACAGGAAAGTCCAGCTGGTAAAATAAACTCAGATTTCTTTGTTCTGTCTGGTCAAATAATGTTTAGACTGCAGCTGTACTCCTGTACTGAACTGATGAGGAGTGGTGAAGACAATGACAATTCATTTCCTGCAGGCAGGAGACTGCAGGAGACGAACATATCAATAACCTTTCAGATCAAGAACACTAAACCAGTCTTCCAAATGCTGATCAAGTGCTCCAGCTCTGGGCTGTTACTGTCATCTACACAGGTCCAGACAAGTCCCTTTTGAGAAAGGCCACACTTGCCTCTATCATGACAATGGAGAATCCTCTCCCTTCAGTACTGAAAACGTACCCAGGGTGAGGAAAACAACTAAGAGTCTGAACACCTTTTCCTTTCCTACTGGTCAGCCCTTAGTGCATTCTGATTATAAACTTCTCTCTGTTAAGAAGCAGAGTAGGGTTGGTTTTTAATTTCAATCACAAAGTCCCCTTGCACATTTTATTGGGAGGCTAAGTGCATAAGATTCTATGTCCTGGAAATTACTTTCACATTCCTGTATCCAACTTCCACTCTATCCTTGAAATAAAGCTCTGACAGAATTGCCTTGCATGCAAAAATATACATGCCAGACTACAAGTCAAGATCCAGATGTGCACAAAGTTAATGCCTAAATACAAACATTTTGCTTCTACTTTGAAGAATATAAAATGGAAAGCTCAAAGTGACAAAGAGAAATGAAGGACAAATAGTCCCTTTCTGTGGTAGCTAAATGCAGTAGTTTACCTAGATGGAACTCTGTTCTAGTTAAGACAGAAAACAGCAATCTCTGTGCTGCAGAGTCACAAACTTTTTGCAGAGTTTTAGATTAGCCAAAATCTCATCAGATCTCCAACACTATTTTTTCACTGATTGTATGTTAGCAGACTCAAAGATAAACTGTCACTGCCCTCCTGGTAAGATCTGCATGAAAGGAGATGGGAATATCCTTCAGAAAAGAGACAATTAGAACAAAATTCTATTAAAATTCTATTACATTTTATTAAATTTTTTAATTGAAATAATCTGAAATTCAATAAATTTTGATAGACTTAGAATCATAGAACTGTTCTGGTTGGAAAAGACCTTTAAGATTGAGTCCAACCATCGGCCTAAGACCACCACGGACATTAAACCATGTCCCGAAGTGCCATGTCCACATGTTNGCACAAAGTTAATGCCTAAATACAAACATTTTGCTTCTACTTTGAAGAATATAAAATGGAAAGCTCAAAGTGACAAAGAGAAATGAAGGACAAATAGTCCCTTTCTGTGGTAGCTAAATGCAGTAGTTTACCTAGATGGAACTCTGTTCTAGTTAAGACAGAAAACAGAAATCTCTGTGCTGCAGAGTCACAAACTTTTTGCAGAGTTTTAGATTAGCCAAAATCTCATCAGATCTCCAACACTATTTTTTCACTGATTGTATGTTAGCAGACTCAAAGATAAACTGTCACTGCCCTCCTGGTAAGATCTGCATGAAAGGAGATGGGAATATCCTTCAGAAAAGAGACAATTAGAACAAAATTCTATTAAAATTCTATTACATTTTATTAAATTTTTTAATTGAAATAATCTGAAATTCAATAAATTTTGATAGACTTAGAATCATAGAACTGTTCTGGTTGGAAAAGACCTTTAAGATTGAGTCCAACCATCGGCCTAAGACCACCACGGACATTAAACCATGTCCCGAAGTGCCATGTCCACATGTTTCCAGGAACAGTGACTCCACCACCTCCCTGGATGAGCTATTCCAATGCCTGACAACTCTTTCAGTAAAGAAATTTTTCCTATTATCCAATCTAAACCTCCCCTAGCACAATTTCAGGCCATTTCCTCTCATTCTATCACCTTTGGGTTTTGTGACCCTTCCTTATCTGTCTGAATCTTGAGGGTTTCATAGGATTTATGCAAGCTATCTAATATTTTCTAAATTATTTTGCCAGTTCAAAACAGACCAGAGGTTTAAAAAAACACTTCCCATTATAATGTGAAAAGCAAACACTGGTTTTGCAACTCAGCTACTCCCAACTCCTACGTCCCCAGATTACAGGGGATACTACCAATGCTAATGAATGTCTTTTTTTACCTGATCTACACAATCTGAATTCTGAGAAACCTACCAAATTTGCTAAAAATAATAACTTGGAGTTGAAAGTCTTCTTGACTGTATTTTTTTGATTGGTTGGGGTGGTTTGGGGGGGATACTTTGTTTTGTTTGTTTGGGGGGCGTTTGTTTTTGTTCTTGGGGGATTTTCTTGTTGGGTTTTTTGTGTGTTTGCTGATGTTTGAACAGTCTTGATTTCTGCTGGACTTTTTTCTTTTTTTTTTTCTTTTTTTCTTTTTGGGTGGGAGGGTGATGTAGGGGTGTATTTGTTACTTCCCATAATAACTTCTTGAAGCAGCAACTTTCTTGAACTCCCAAAGATTTTCCTACCCATACCTTCACGTGCAGTATTTTGTAAGGCAAACAATATATAGTATTTAAGTCCTGCCTTTTGAAATTAATTAAAATAAGAAGTTGAGCTGCACTTATGCCAAGGATTAGTGCTGGGCTGGCCACTAGACAAACGAGAGATGCTTTCTATTAACCATCACACTTGCAGAAAAAAGTTTAAAAACAAAAATAGAAAGGATCCAAACCTTCAGAGGATGACAAACATCTGTTTAAAAAGGTAACTTCTTTTCTCCTTAAATCTGACCAGAACTGTCAGAATGGAACCACTTAACCTTTTTAATATCATATAAAATACAGTAAATTTATTACCCTCAGAATTGTCTTGACTGTCAGAAGTGAGGCTTCCTTCTTCTTTGTTTAAGTATGAATCTTTCTTGTCCTTATGAAATTTTTCAAGCATTTTGAATTTAGACAAAGCTTTGCTGTGAGATGCACTGGAAGATGGTTTAGGGGGAACTATTTTTAAGTGTCCATAAACATTTATAAATGTTTATACATAAAGGACAGGGAATAAAGAGAAAATTAGAAAGTGAGAATTCAGGTTGACTCTTCTGAAAAAGTAATACAGTTCATTTTCTTGCAGATTTGATTATCTATAGTTTTCTGGCTATAACTAGAAATTACATTCAAATACACTGTTCTAGAAGCTCAATATATTACCTGACAACAAAGAAAACTAGCAAAACTACTGCAACAATAGAAGTAGTTTTGTACTACAAGCATTGAAAGAAAGCATCTAGATCTGTCAAAGAAAAGCTGAGAAATACAGGTACACAAATATCACAGAATCACAGAATAGTAGGGGTTGGAAGGGACCTTCAGAGGTCAAGTCCAACTTCCCTGCCAAAGCAGGATTACCTGGGGCAGGTGGCATGGAACACATGCAGGTAGGGTTTGAAAATCTCCAGAGAAGATGACTTCATAACCTTACTGGGCAGCCTGTTCCAGTGCTCTGTCATCCTTACCATGAAGAAGTGTCTCCTTGTGTTGAGGTGGAACCTCCTATGTTTTAGCTTACACCCATTGCTCCTTCACTGGGCACCATCAAGAAAAGACTGGAACCTTCATCTTTAACACACTCAGATATTTATAGACATTAATAAAATCCCTTCTCAGCCTTCTCTCCTCAGGACTAAACAGTCCCAGAACTCTGAGGTTCAAGTCCTGCAATCATCCTCATAGCTCTCCATTGGACTCTCTTGAGCAGATCCCTGTCTCTCTTGAATTTTGAAACCCAAAACTGGACACAGTATTCCAGGTGTGGCCTCACCAGGACAGAATAGAGAGGTAGGAAAACTTCCCCAGCCGTGCTGGGCACGCTTTTCTTAATGCACCCCAGGATGCTGTTGGCTCTCTTGGCCACAAGGGAATGTTGCTGTCCCATGGAGAACTTGCTGTCCACTAGGACTCCAAGGTCTTTCTCCATAGGGCTGCTTTTCAGCAGGATGACTCCTAGTCTGTACTGGTGCCTGGTGTTATTCCTCTCCAGATGCATGACTATGCACTTGTCCTTGTTAAACTTCATGTTTACTTTCACAGAGTTACTGCTGTCTTCATCACTGGCAGGCACAAGAAACATCTTGTCTGCTCTAACACTTGTGAGAGCCTACCTAGCAGGCTTTATGTCTTTATTCACATTACCAGAAGTTTTAAATAACAATACCTAAGCTGAAACCTGTGCTCTCTCTCACCATACTTAAATGATGGCACTGGAACAGGACTAGGGGGAATGGAGCAAAACTAGAAGTGGGTAGATTCGGATTGGATGTTGGGAAGAAGTTTTTCACCATAAGGGTGGTGAGACACTGGAACAGGTTGCCCAGGGAGGTGGTAGAAGCCCCATCCCTGGAAGTTTTTAAGGCCAGGCTGGATGTGGCTCTGGGCAACCTGATCTAGTGGAAAGTGTCCCTGGCCATGGCAGGGGGGTTGGAACTAGATGATCCTTGAGGTCCCTTCCAACCCTGACAACTCTGTGTGATAGTCACATGACACACTATATACCTCAGGCTAGCCAAATGAATTGCATTAGACTTTTCTAATTCAGAAAAAGAACCCTTCTTATCTAGAGGTCTTTTGATTCTACCCTGACATATGAGAGAGCAAGAATAGCCTAGAGGATCAGGCCCAGGGGATCTGCTATCTAGAAACAAGACTACAGGTATACGTGACAAGAATCTAACACAACCTGGATACATCCAAGATGACTAAAGGAAGCTGCTGACTATGTGGCAGGTGCAGTGCCAAAAAAGGAAAGCCATTCTGGTCTGAAATTCATTCTGATAAAATACAAAGGTTCTTTATTCCCTCAACTGATGTCCAAGTCTGCTATAGTGAGGCATCACTTCTCTAGATTTACATTCTCCCACATTTACTGGGAAACTAGAAGTCCTGCAGCATAACTTCCCTTGTAAATAATGCAAACACTTGATTCCTTTTAAAACAGTAATTTGAAGTAACTAAGTAATTTGAAGGTCCCACCAATTGCTAATATTTCAACTATGAAGCCTAATTTGAGAAACAGATTTGGGGTTAGTGTTTATTTCCCAGATCAAGATGCTTTGTAGCTATTCTATGCAAATTAAGTGTATGAAAAGAGGACAGCATATACTTTCTAGAAGGTTGAAAGCAGGAAAGACTCTATGAGCTACATAGCAGATCACCAACATGATCTAAAGACCAGCTGCCAAGTATTTCTTTGTCATGGCTCCCGAAAATATTATTTATCTGCCTCAATTTAACACCAAAGCCACATTTGAAACAGCTCATACAAGCTAATTGCTATTGCCATTGATAAAAGTATTTCACAGATCTTAATTATCATGTGGAGTACCTCTTAAAACAGCATAAAAAGTCTCTTCACATGAAAGGTTGAGTCTGATTTTACATTGACTAAGATAATTCTGCAGATGAAACAATTTAGTTTGTCATTACACCACCTGTACTGTTTCCAGTCCAGAGGCAGCACACAGAGCAGCCCACAGGAAGAGGGAAAAGGATCACTTCAGTAGAACACAATTAGAACACTCATCTGACTGTAGCCTTTGACATTAAAAAAGTAGAATAAGGAATATCCCTATTTCTTGAGCATGAAATACAGGAGGTGTTAAGAGATTTTCTGTTCACTAAAAATACTGATTTTTGTTCAGATTTTCAGAGTTATTTCCTCCCCTTCACTGGTTTACATTCAATCCTGCGTGTCTGCCATCACTGTAGGTAGTGATGTATGATCTACCAGCAACAGAGCAAAGTTCACACAGTTACTAGATTCCTCTGGAAATGACAAATGAAGTAAGTGGCAGCTTGCTCTCTGTGAAAACACTATGGTCTAATGGGCAATCTGCAAAGGACTTTCTATAGGAAATACACTAGCAATACAAGGCTAACATTGAATGTATAGAACAAAACATATTTCATCAAATACCAGACTGGGAATCTGAATGGGGACTCTTTTGGTCACTATTTTCCACTATTTCAGCATGGTTTTCCATCACTTCCTTCTCTTTTCTTATTTTAACAAATCTGGTTTGAAAATCTTGAAAAGACATACAGCAAGAACAGAGAGGCAAGCAAGACAGGAGAGGAATTCTTATTATCCAATTTCTTTTCATCATTTAAACCACAAAAGCAAGTAGAAAGGACATTAGCTGGAGGTAAGTCTTTAACCTGTCAGATCAGGAAGACAGCATCTTGAATCATAATTTCCACATTTTGCTTTAGAGCTGAACTAAGAGTTCAAACATGCCTAGAATAACAAGTTGGGTTATTTTAAAATGTACTTCATACTTCTTAGACAAATTAACAGACACAGTCTACACTGCTTACCATTAATCTACAAAACCAAGTGAGAACAAGCTATTATCTTTACCTATTTCTTGGCACTTCTATAACAAGATCCATTAGAAAAGGCAATTAGATAAATAAATGTAAGGCATATGGTCTTCCAGACATCTCTGCGTGCCGTCAAGAAAGCAGATTATAGAAACCAAAGTAACTCAAAATGAAAACCTCAAAGGGAAACAATTTATCAGCTTGATGCATTATTAAAGCCAATTAGGCAGACTGTATTTTATTAGTGCCAAAATATTTCCATACAGTGTCACCTAAACACATCACCTCATATGCCTGGAGCACCTATTTGTAATGCAGTGCCCAACTGTGGCTGAAGGCTTCATTTATACCTTTACATAAGTTTGATTCATGATGACAATACACTTTAAGAATAACAATTCTAATAGCTGACAGCCTGTTAATAAAGTCCTGTCTGCAACCAGCTGGAAGGTTCAAGCCTAGAAGAATAAAAAAGATCTCTGCAAGATTTCCAAGCATGCCAACATCACAGTTTTCACAAATTAAAGTCAGGTTACTTCCATACCTGTTATTATCACAGCAACATTTTTTTCTCCCACAGGACAATTAATTTATAATCCTACAAAAATCTCCAAATCTAAATTATCTTCTCAGTCATCCCATGCAGTACCTTACGTTGCAATGCTGCCGTGCCTTCATCCATTATTAACACATCTGAGCAGCACACTACACAATGTACACCTGCTGAAATATGCTAGATCTGGCAAAATTGTATTGGACAAAGTACTTGGAAGCATTCAAGACAGAGACACACACATGAAAAAAGGAGCAGTTCTACAAGCCTGTCCACACTGAATTCCTTATAGTCAGCTGACCTGTCACTTGAAAACACTTCAAATACATCTACATGAACTAAAATCACAGCGTGGTTTGCACTGTGCACAGCTGTGCAAATTCCCCTTCATGTGTGGGGTTCATCAGTCTCAGTTATAGCCACACAGAAGTTATTTCCTTTTCCAGCTGCAGAGGAAAAGTCAGTTTACGCTGAAGGTGGCCAAGCTGGCCTCTGTGAATGGGTCTCTTAAGTTAATTGCTCTGCAACTAGGGCAGTTGTCCTACATCTGGATCAAGACAACCCCAAGCACAAATATAGGCTGGGCAAGGAATGGCTCATGAGCAGTCTTCAGGAGAAGGATTTGGGGGTGTCAGTGGATGAAAAACCCAACATGAGCTGCCAGTGGTTGCTTGCAGCCCAGAAGGCTAACTGTATTCTGGGCTGTATCAAGAGAAGTGTGACCAGCAGAAGGAGGGAGGTGATCCTGCCCCTCTGCTCTGCTCTTATGGGACCTCACCTGGAGTATTGTCAGTTCTGGTGCCTCCAGGACAAGAAGGACATCAAATTGCTGGAGCAGGTCCAGAGGAGGGTCACAAAGGTGATTACAGGGCTGGAGCACCTCTCCTCTGGGGACACACTATGAGAGTTGGGTCTGCTCACACTGGAGACTAAGAAGGTTCCAGTTGGGTCTGCTCAGAGTGAAGATGAAGAAGGTTTCATGAAGACCTTATAGCGGCCTTCCAGTACCTGAAGTGGGCCTACAAGAAAGCCAGGAAGGGACTTTTGACAAGGGCTTGTAGTGATAGGACAAGAGGGAATGAATGGAAACTTGAAAAAGGTAGATTTAGACTGGATATTAGGAAGAAATTCTTCACAGTAAGAGTGGTGAGACACTGGAACAGGTTGCCTAGAGGATGCCCCCTCCCTGGAGGTATTCAAGGCCAGGTTGGACGAGGCCTTGAGCAACCTGCTGTATTGGAAGGTGTCCCTGCCCATGGCAGGGGTGTTTGAACTAGATGGTCGTTAAGGTCCCTTCCAACCCAAACCATTCTGAGAATCCATGAACTAGACTTTAGTTAGCAGAATGGCATTCACCACCCTACAGACTGCTTCTGCATTACAGTTCCTAATCTATCATGGTCTATGCTACCATTTGCAAGTGTCCAGTGTGACAAATATTGCTGTTTCCTTATGGGATGATACAAACAGGAGCTCTGCTTCATGCCAAAGAGCTATATTCTTGACAAGACAGAAAATGGAAAGCCTTCTAGCAAACATCAAAGGTATCTCTGCTTGGCAATGCTCAAGTACAAGGTGGAATGTGGCTTACTGCATATGCCCCACAAGAGCAGAATTCAGTGCAGAGAGAGGCAAATAGAGGTGTAGATGTAATAAAACTAATAATTTGGCTGGCAAAAAGGTGCTCAGACAACAATTCAGTGCACAGATCTAGAATGTTTTCCCCACATTCTTGTATTCTCATTTGTATTATGTCCAACTGCCAAGACACGTTGAACCTTTGATTCAAAAAGCACTGTATACTTTCAACTCCCTCCAAAAACATCCAGCCCCTCATCAAGAGTATGATGCTAACTTCTTTTGCAAGTAAATGGATTCCATGCTGTCAAGACACATTCCAAATGTTTTCCTGTTAATGGAAAAGCTTTTTTTAAAGGAAAAACCTTAAAAAGTGTAGCAGAACTCTTATTAAATTTTTTTATTTTATATGTCAGTGAACTGCAGATCAAGCAAATTTCAGTTCTAATAGATTTACTTCCAGTTAAAGTTCACAGCTGGTAAGATATTCTTCATATAACAAATAAAGAGTGGAATTGGTTTGGATGGGAACAAATTCATAGAATCACAGCATGGTTTAGGTTGGAAGGGACCTCTAAAGCTCATCTAGTCCAACCCCCTCTGCATTAAGCAGGGACATCCTCAACTGGAACAGATTGCCCAGACCCCTGTGAAGCTCACTTTGAATATCTGCAGGGATGGGCCCTCAATCACCTTCCTGGACAACCCATTCCAGTGTTCCACCACCCTCATGGTAAGGAACTTGTTCCTAACATCCATACTAAATCTCCTCTTCTCTAGTTTGAAACCATTGCCCCTTGTCCTATAACCACAGCCTTTTGTAAACAGGCTCTCTCCATCCTCCTTGTAGGCCCCCCTCAGCTACTGAAAGGTTGCTATTAGGTATCCTCAGAGCCTTCTCTTCTCCAGGCTGAATAACTGCAAAGGCCTCAGCCTGTCCTCATAGCAGAGGTGCTCCAAACCCCTGATCATTTTTGTGGCCCTCCTCTGGACCCANGCTCCCTCAGCCTGTCCTCATAGCAGAGGTGCTCCAAACCCCTGATCATTTTTGTGGCCCTCCTCTGGACCCACTCCATCAGGTCCATGTCCTTCCTATATTAAGGGCTCCAGACCCAGATGCAGTACTCCAGGTGAGGTCTCACCAGAGCAAAGTAGCAGAATCACCTGTCTGGATCTGCTGGCAATGCATCTTTTGATGCAGCCCAGGATGTGATTGGCCTTAACATAATCTCATTTTTTCCGATTCTGCTTTACAATGAACTTAAACCACAAGCACTGTTCTNCCCCTCTGCATTAAGCAGGGACATCCTCAACTGGAACAGATTGCCCAGACCCCTGTGAAGCTCACTTTGAATATCTGCAGGGATGGGCCCTCAACCACCTTCCTGGACAACCCATTCCAGTGTTCCACCACCCTCATGGTAAGGAACTTGTTCCTAACATCCATACTAAATCTCCTCTTCTCTAGTTTGAAACCATTGCCCCTTGTCCTATAACCACAGCCTTTTGTAAACAGGCTCTCTCCATCCTCCTTGTAGGCCCCCCTCAGGTACTGAAAGGTTGCTATTAGGTATCCTCAGAGCCTTCTCTTCTCCAGGCTGAATAACTGCAAAGGCCTCAGCCTGTCCTCATAGCAGAGGTGCTCCAAACCCCTGATCATTTTTGTGGCCCTCCTCTGGACCCACTCCATCAGGTCCATGTCCTTCCTATATTAAGGGCTCCAGACCCAGATGCAGTACTCCAGGTGAGGTCTCACCAGAGCAAAGTAGCAGAATCACCTGTCTGGATCTGCTGGCAATGCATCTTTTGATGCAGCCCAGGATGTGATTGGCCTTGACATAATCTCATTTTTTCCGATTCTGCTTTACAATGAACTTAAACCACAAGCACTGTTCTCTAAAGCTTGTAATCACCCTGGCTTTTAAATACTTATTCCACTGGTTTGGATTTTTTTTTTCTTTTTGGTTTAAGCAGCATGAGAAGCATCAAAGTTCTTTATGTTTTGCCTCAAGCATCTCAGAAAAACCATGGAAGCACACTGAACTTCTAAAGTCACCTGAAATTTTTCTTTGATAGTATGTAGAAATAGGAGGTCGTGATTCTCACTTTGCCCAGCAAGAAACACTCTCATCCTTCTATTTTTTTGAAAAGCTGTAAGAAATCATAACCTCTCATAACTACCTGATAGGAATGCTCTCATACCTACTTATCTGTGTTTTACAGCAACATCTTCAAAGGCCAGAAACAAGCAGTCCAGACAAAACTTACTGGGTGTTGGCACAAAGGCTAAGATTTGACTCCTAACTATGACAACACTGACAGGACAGAGCTGTGCTTAAAATTGGAGACTACCAGCACTATCTTAACTCTCTTGTATGGAAAAAAAGATATTTCTAAAACTTTCTGTTAGGCTCCAGCTTTAAAAATCGTGAAAATAAGAACCTACTGATCACTACATCGATTTCTACCCTGTGGAAACTACTTACTCACAGGGTTTACTACCTAATAAGAAAACAACAAAGAAATGGAAAACTAGAGGTGGAAAGCTGGCAAACAATAATATATTTTCTTCCAGAACTATGATCAAGTTAATATTGAGCTAGCACTTTCACTCAATGTCAAAGCCCTTTTCCCTTTAAGCCATGGTTCTTAGCAAGGAATTAGCTGCTGTTGAAAAACGTTTCCCTGTGTTTCCCCAACCAATATTAGAATTGTAACTAGCAAAATATATACAAATTGGGCTTTCTTTCCTCACCATTTTTGAAAACAGAAATCTATAAGAAGCCAGTACAGGATACAGGTTGGAGTTCATCTTACATTTTAGAATTATCTTGTAATTTATAATGTGTTTACTCTTTACAAATTTTAATAATCAGAAAGCTACAGAAAAAAAGAAAGAAAACAATCACAGCAGCAAGCTTGCTTACAGCTTGAATATGATCCCTTAAAAAAAAATACAATTAAGAGTTTTATACTTGCATGGTAATGTTCCACAGCACTCAAGTGAAACCAACTTAACCTGCAATGAGGCCTCTAAGAAGAACTATCCTGACCCCCTGTGGCCAAGGAATTGCAAAACTACATTATTTACCACCGTCATTCGAATCCTCCTCAGATATCCACCATGGCACTGAATCCTTTTTCTTTGCTTCCTTTTTCCTGGGCTGTCCCAGTGTCTCAAGAATGCTGGATTTTTTCTTTGAGTTTCCAAGTGAATCATCTGAAAGAGACTGAGTCAAATGCATATAAGATTAGAGACAGCTTTTATATTTTTCCCATTGTTAAACTGTCTTTCAGCCATTCAGTTCTGGACTTCTGAGTTTAGATGCCTCTCTTTACCCCACATTGGCTGCCTTTTTTGCATATGAATTACAAAACTGAGTAAGAAACAATAATTATATTCATGAACTATATGATAATAAACCCAGCATTTGGGTATGTTTGAAAGTTAAATTGCTGCATAGAGTCTATGTTCGAATGAACAGCATCATCAGCTTTCTCTATTAGTTACAACACAGAAGAACCCAAATCCTGATGATATCCCTGAAGATAATAAAGTAGAGAAGAAACAGTTTTGCCTTGGCCTTGCTTTCTGCACAGATATTATTGATATTCTAAAAATAGACCTTCACAAAAAACATTCTAGCTCCCAGAAAAATCAGATTTCAGAAAATAATTTTATGCTTTGTGTTCATAGAAATTAGGAGAAATGCAGAACCATTCCTACTCAACTCTGTGATTTAAGCCTTCATACATCTTAATAATTCATGCAGCTTCTAACTGATGGCTTAAATCAATGGAGAAAAGAAGTCTGTCAGTATGAACACCCCATGAACTAAAAACTAAACTCTGCTTGTTTCCTTTAATAAAGCTCTTTGTGGCTTACAGAAGGCTAAAAGCCACAATTAGCTATCCAGACACTGAAGAAAGGAAACACTCATTAAGCTAGTGCACTGCAACCTTTTGTGCTACATATTCTTTCTGCTTAAACTCAGTAAATGTAGGGTTAAAAAGGAGTGGCATACATTTTATTCTCATCTGATTTTTTAGCCATACTTGTTGAAACCAAAATGTCCTAAAGCATCTCAAAGAACAGAGTGAATGGAGTTAGCATAAGCCATAAAGCATGAGAAACAAAGAATTCACAGATGAAATGCAACATGTGGGAAAATTTCAAAAGCTTCCTTTTTGTAGCACACAAAAATAAGAAAATGCAATAGTAAAAACAGGATACTAGAGGCAACAAGACTGTAGGGGCTTAATATGTAAAACATAAGAGGATGCTTTAATAAAACAAGCCTGTGCAGCCTACTGTCCAATTCCTACTGCGTAAAAAGCACGGCCATAAATCCTACCTTTGCTACATATCTAACACTTGAATTTGCATGGGCCTAACATGAACATACATAAATCAAACACCAATTACCCCATTTAAGAAATAAACATCAAGAAAATAATATTCTTATTAATATATCTGAGAAACATAGTCTTTAAAGCTCACAGTTTCACTTGAGAAAACTGAATGTCTATCATACTGTCTCAGAAAGAAAATTTAAGTGCTCTGAGGCTTGCACTGTAATAAAATGCACTTTTATAAAACTGTTAGGCAACAGAAGGTATTGCAATTTCTTTGAGCTAGCTCTGTGACACAGAACAAATGTCCTATAAATAACAACTTCCTTACACTAGTCACAAGTACTAGTGCCATTGTCCCCAAAGGTTGGACTGCCTCCTGCTAGCTAGAAGTACTGACAGGTGCTTGATGCAAGCTCTGCTATCACTTGATAGTTCTTTTATGACTCATAGTATCCTCTGCTCTGCAAGCAGAACTTCAAATGATGCTTGTACTCCTTAGAGCACTGTAACTAAAGAAACTGAAACTCCCACAGGTTGTTCTCAAGTTCTGGAAACTTTCTATGTCGAGCCATCTTGTCAACTGCAGACAGTAAAGTTGCAGCAGCTGGGAAAGAGATGTAGACAAAAAAAATATTTGTGTATTTTTCCTCAAGCTGTTTGTTGCCTCAATGATGAAACTTACAGATTTTTGTTATTTTTAAGTTCTCTTGAAAATGAATAAACAAATTCACTAACCCCTTGGATCAGTAATGGGTTTTCAGTAACAGTTAAGGGGCACAATTTTTTTTCCTTCTCTATAAAACAGTCTGTCAGCACTTCAAGAACACTGACACACAAAAAACCCAGTTGTTTTATCTCAACTTAAAAGGCAAAAGAGTCGATTTTAAGGACAGGGACAACTACATGGCACAGAATCAGCTTACCATTTCCTACACACATAAAGGAACTTCAGCAAGTACGCAGGTTATACAGGATCAGACTTAAACCACTGACTTTCATGACCAGTTGTCCTAATTATTTCATGAAACAAGGCTTTTTCAATAAAACAAGTAGCCTATGTTTAGCCTCTACCTGAGGCCAAACTATAGCAGAGAATCACAGAAACATAGAATGTTAGGGGTTAGAATGGACCTCTAGAGGGACTGTCTAGTGCAACTCCCCTGACAAAGCAGGATCACCTAGGGCAGGTCACACAGGAACACATCCAGATGGGTTTTGAAAAGCTCCAGAGAAGGAGACTCCACAACCTCTCTGGGCAGCCTGTTCCAGTACTCCGTCACGTTCACCATAAAGAAGTTGCTCCTCATGTTAAGNTTAGGGGTTAGAATGGACCTCTAGAGGGACTGTCTAGTGCAACTCCCCTGACAAAGCAGGATCACCTAGGGCAGGTCACACAGGAACACATCCAGATGGGTTTTGAAAAGCTCCAGAGAAGGAGACTCCACAACCTCTCTGGGCAGCCTGTTCCAGTACTCCGTCACGTTCACCATAAAGAAGTTGCTCCTCATGTTAAGGTGGAACTTCTTGTGTTCCAGCTTATACCCACTTCTCCCTGTACTATCACTGGGCACCACTGAAAAGAGACTGTCACCTTCATCCTGACATTCACCCTTCAGCTATTTATAGATATTAATAAGATCCCCTTCCCAGCCTTCTCTTCTCAAGACTAAACAGCCTCAGCTGTTTTTCACTTTTTTCACAGGAGAAGGGGAATCAGGAAAAGGAGAGAAAACCCATGGGTTAAAATGAAACAGAAAACTAAATACCAATATAAAGTACACAAAGTTATACACAGGAAGGTGGTCCTGAGGAGCAGGAAGAGGAGCAGAGTCAAGAGGATACAGAGCAAGAACAGTAGCCCTAAGCAAACTTCCCTCTTTAGACTGAGCTTGATGTTTACAAGGTAGGATTCACCAAGAAGCCAACTCAAGTCAGCTGCCCTGGCACACTCAAAATGACTGGCCTGTGATTCTGTCCCAGTAAAATCAGGACATAGGTCTACTCCAAGCTGTATTTCAGTGCAAAATAATATTTTAATACATTCAATTTTTAATAACAATTAAAAACATTCTTCAGACATGTTTTAACACGTAGTGTTACTCTTCCAGCTTCTATTCTACAGATTTTCTAACAAAGATGGTATAGCCTTCCCTTCTGAAGGTCTTTCTTCTCAGCTGTCCATGAATATCAAGTAGAACAAAAGTCAGCCTAGAAGACTAGAAGCAGACAATGGCTTTTTCCTAACTCTGCTTTGCTTGAAGCCTCATAAAATAAAGCCATTAATTGAAGCACTGTGAATTAGAAAGAGCTCCTCAGGTTGCATGTCCCAAGGCAACTTCACAGCCAACGCTGAAAACCTAGAGCTATACCGATATGACAGATGATGCTTAAGGGAAATTAAAGTGACAATAGAGGAAGCATGCTGAAGCAAGATACTGGTGGTGAGGAGTGGAAGGATCACAGGCACATAGACAATAGAGGAGGAAGGGAAGAACCATGGATGATGACAGGCCAGTCTGGCAAGGGGTTGGGAATAAGCTGAACGAGGCAGACCTACCCTACATGCAGTAATTGTTATCACACGTTTGTGTTTCCTCCTGTATAATGACAAAAGTCTTGAAAATCCTTTTCACTGACAGATTTTAAATACCAGTGCATATGCCAAAAGGCTTTAGTTTAATCCTCATCATCCTGCATCATCCAACTGTGTACACAGACTTTCTTTTCACTTTATATGTTTTAATTGCAAACATGCCACGGGAAACAGTATGTGTAATTGAAAAAGGAAAAAAACAACAACAACAACAAAAAAATCATTCTGCTCCATTTCTTCTCTGAAAGATTTGCTTAAACAATATTAAATCTTCCTCAAACTGAGAAAGAGTTTTTGCTCTTTACTCCACATCATTAAAATCTCAACACAAACATCACCAGCACAGCAGTTTCAAACAATAGAGCATACCAGTTTCTCATCCTTTTAACGTTAAAAGGCTGCACACTTTTTATAACAAAACAAAAGCAAAGGGACATAACAGAAAATTCATGCATATAAAGTAGCAGAGAGTAGATAATGTTGTTATTTGGGTCTGTATCAAAGAGCCACAGAACGTTAGGGGTTGGAAAGTGCCTTGAAAGATCATCTAGTCCAACCCCCCTGCCAGAGCAGGATGACCTAGAACAGATAACACAGGAATGCACCCAGGCAGGTTTTGAGTATCTCCAAAGAAGCAGACTCCACAACCTCTCTGGGCAGCCTGTTCCCTTCTCAGCCTCACAGTGAAAAAGTTTTTCCTAATGTTCATGTGGAACCTTCTATGCTCCAGCTTGCACCCACTGCCTCTTGTCCTGTCACTGGACATCACAGAGCAGAGCCTGGCTCCATCTACCTGATATGTGCCCTTCACATATTTACAAACATTAATGAGGTCACCTCTCAGTCTCCTCTCCAAGCTAAAGAGACCCAGGTCCTCAACCTTTCCTCATAAGGGAGATGTTCCACTCTCCTCAGCATCTTTGTGGCTCTGAACTGGACTCTTTCAAGCAGTTCCCTGAGGTCCTTCATGAACTGAGGGGCTCAGAACTGGACACAATATTCCAGATGCAGCCTCACCAGTACAGAGTAGAGGGGCAGGAGAACCTCTCTCAACCTACTAACCACAGCCCTTCTAATACACTTCTAATACCTAGCTGGCAAAACATCAAAAAAAGAAAGGCATATTTTTAATGCCTGGATTTGCAGTATATTTAAGAAAGCTTAAACACTTTACACTTCTAATTGTTTTTTATCCTTTCAAACTAAGACATGAGATGCTAAAAGCTGCATTTCCTGGCACATGCTAAATACCACGTAGAATAATTCAATACAGCTATTTGCATTTTTTTCTAACTTGAGCAATTTCAGTGTGGGCAACAGCTGAGAAGTAAGAAGAGCATGTCAAATGAGGAACAAAATACTAGAAGAAATCATATGCAGAGTTTTGACAGATGTGCAAAATAAATCAAAGAATAAACCCCTTTTCTTTTCCCAAGAGCAACTTCCTTTGTAACAATAGTAAGTAAAGAAGTTCTGACAGAAATGCAGAGCCTAATTTTCTATTTTTACTAAAAACAATTTAAATGAATTCAAGAAAGTTAACTTAATTGCACAATGAAATTAAAGGCCAGAATCTACCTTTAAGTTATTTCTTCTACCTTTAAGTTATTTGTGAATCTTAATTTTCAGATGGCATTTTACTTTTCTATTCTTTCAATTTATTATTGCTCAGTGAAGTTTTATTTATATCTGTAAAAACACCTCACAAGTTTCATGGTCAAGGCAGATTTACAAACCTACCTGGGAAAACAAAAATCTTGAAAAAGAAGCCTCTGGTTACTACAGATCTTTATTATCCAGCAGAAAATGCCATTTTTATAGAATCTGGCATCTACATTTTTCACAATTAAATTCTAGCACCATCTAGCACCATCAAAACAATTCCAAGAATATTCTCTGCCATCATTAGCTACACTTAAAGCCTTATATATGTGATATTTATATCCTAGTGTTTGATAGACCAGAGGGGAAATTCTGAAATTAGAGGTCTATATGCAATTAAAAAAAATAATAATAAAAAAAAGGTGACCACATCCAGTAATTGTTAAGTCACAACCCACAGACTTGCATGACTTTGCCTGTACTCAAAATCATCAAGCATCATGGGGAATAAAAGGAATCAAATTAAAATCTTCTAATCACAACAACATACTTCTTTTTATTAGGATTAATATAAGAATTTTAAAACAGAATTCAGTGAAATTAGGTATTGCACACAAAAAAAAGTAAGAAAATTCTTAATATGTAGCAGAAAAGTTGTTTATCTTGCTTTCAATTACGGATCAGTTTTGAGCTTCTGCTAACTACACAACATACCCAGCTAAACAAAAATCAAGCAAGGGCTCTTTGTGAAGATACAACCTAGCAGTGCCAAAGTATTTAATCACAAAACCGTTCTCTTAATTTCAACTCAGGAAAAATAGTATGAATTAAGTTTAGCAATTAACTTAAGACCTTGCAAAGACTGATACATAGGACAGCCATGTGAATGATGTCATAAAAGCAGAGCTGCATGTTGCATTTCATATCCCATTTTCCCTTGTAGTTTAATAGAGAAAAGGGATGTGACCTTGCTCTGAGACGTACCTCTTTCAGAAACTCTTCAAACTGCTCATCTAATTCTTCTTTTGAAATTCCATGAGCCATAATCTGTGATTGAATGTTACCTTCCAAACAACTGAGCTGAAAAACTAAGATTAAAAAAAAGAAGTTAAATGAAAGCTTCTGAAATTACAGGTAGCCTAGTGATTTGCTGCTTTCATAGTCAGCTATAAGCAAAAGTATTTACTGAACACAACAATCAATGCAAACATACCTGAATTACCCAAATTCCTTATAATCAAAATAGTCATTTCCAAAACAGTAATTTCAGTATTTAAACTTTGAGGGATAAATACAATTATTTTCATCATCTTTACATATTTCTTCACAAGGCAGCTCTCTTAGCTACCCACAATTAAGCATTTTGTCAATGATCAAACAAGAATCCAGTGCAGTAATACTGACCATCTATTTTAAGGGCTTTCAATTAATTTCTATGTTTGTCTTCCAAAACTGGAGACCTCTGACATTCTAAGTCTCATTTCATCATTTCTGCTGTGCTTGGGACTCAGTAAACAATAAATACATGGAAATCTTTGAAGATTAGAAGAAGACATTTGATTTTAACTGCCCTGACACACAAAGCAAATGGCACTTGCTCCCCTCCCATTCCCAAAAGTCTGTGTTGACCTGTCAGGTATAAAATATGCCCCACACTCAAGATGAAGCAAAGCTTTTATATATAATCCAGCTCAACACATATGGCTACCTTCAAAACTGCATATGGAAAGCACCACTACACCAACCAAACCTCTTCCAGGTTGAAAAGTGCTATGTAAACATAAAAATGGCTAAACATTTGCAGAAATGCTTTTACCATTAAAAAAAACTCCTTCACCCACTATGGAACCCTCCCCCTATACAGGACTGTTACCTACCTAGTAAATCGATTTTGACAGGTGAGTTGTGACAACTGCTTCCTGCTTTCACTCCTTATTCATCCATAGACCACCCGACACTTTGGCTCTGGCAGTTAAAACAAAACAAAACAAAACAAAAAACCTAAAAAGATATTATAGCAGACTGCCCAGCCTTTGAATTCAGTAAGATATCCTTAAGTAAGCTCTTGGACAATATCTCTGAAAACATGGTAAGAAGATTAGGAATGTAACCTCTCATGACACACATAATCCTGTCTCCTTTTATACTTTTTCATCAAAGAACACTAGATGCTAAGTATCAGATGCTTTAACAGTTTACCATCTGTGCCAAATACTTCAGCAAGAGGAGAATGCTTGCTTCCAGCCTTGCCCGAAACCCAAACTGATTCTCCTAACATTATCTGCACTTCTGTCTACCTTATAATTACAGTTTTATAAAATCTAACAATATAAAACTTCTTTTTTCAAAAAGACAACCACATCTGGCAGTTTCCATAACAGAAGCTTTATAGGCAAACATTACCCTTAGCAAACATATTTACAGCCCTACCTTTAGAATCGGAGCCTCATGACTGTACATAAACCAAACAAGGCTCTTGCAGAAGTTTTGGGAAAGTAAGGCTAAACCGCAGCGATGAAGTAAAGTTTAGAAAGCCTAACACATTTCATATAATCTTTTAATCATCACAGTGCTAGAACCAGACGTGACCTGATCCTCCCCCGGCTTCCACTAAAGCACACGCTGAGCGGGCACACAGTGCACTGAAGCCGGAGGGCGACGGCTCCGCGCCTCTCCTCCATCCCCGTTCTCTCCCGCCCCGGGCTTAACGAGTGATGGCGAGAGGGTGCAACGAACCTTGGCAGTGCGGGGTGTCGGAGACGGGCGGCCAGGTGAGAGAAGGCAGGAGAGCAGCACCCGACGAGGCACCGCCAGGCCGAGCTGGGGGACAGAGCTCAGCTCCGCAGCCCGAATGGATGGTCCCGAGAGCGGCGGGGGACCAGAAAGGAAGCGGCTCAGATATCCGCTGCTGTGTCTCGCCTCGGGACACCGGGAGCGTACCTGGGCTGAGATGGGCCCTCTCGGCCACGGCCGCCTTCCGCGCTAGCGGCGCGGTTACCTAGGAAACCCTCCCGGCCACCGTATCGCCTGCCAAAATCACCGCGCGGCGGGTATGACGTGATCTCGCCAAATCCGCCGGCTGGCCTTAGCCCNAGCGGCTTGAGACGGAAGTCGCAGCACGGTGACGTACGGCGACAGTGCGCGCCGGGCGTGCGGAGTGGCGCCGCCTGGTGGGCGGTGGGCGTGGAGCGCTGGCGAATAGCGGCGCGGGGGGAAGGCAGGCAGGGTCGTGCTGCGCCGCCGCTCACCGCTTCTACCATGAGAGGTCACGCCAGGATAAAGCAGCAGTCGCCGGCCGCCGCTCCCGCCGGCTAGGGAGACCCGCCTGCACACCTGCCTCCGGCGAGTTGCGAATACAGGGAGTTCGGGGCGGAGGCCGGTGCTGGCTCCGGGGGCTGCTCCGTGCGCCCTGCAGGGACAGGCTCGGGGCCCTCCGGCCACCTGCCCGCGGGCTGCTGGCACCGAGAGCTCTAGCTGGGCGGCGGCTTTATTCCCTCCCCGCCGCTGTCGTTCTTCTCAGCTGGCTGCCCGCGTACGTTCTGCCTTTAGCCTCCTGGGCGCTGCGCTGCCTGTGGTGAAAGCGGGGGAGTTGCAACTGAATTCCGTTTGTTTTTCCGTTTAGAGGCGATGCCAGGCCCATGCAGAGGACCACCCGTGTTCCTGTCACGAAGCCTGTAAGGCTAACGCTGTTGCCACCTGCAGCCAAGATCTGTTCTTCCAATTTTTTGAGAGCTCAAGAAGTCCAGAAGTCGTTCATCTGATCTTTTGGAAAAACGCGATGGAAGGAGTTAAAAGTGTGTTTTCCCTCATTGAAGGGTCAAACCCAAACCATCCTTCCTCGCTTTTACACACAAATCTCCATCTAAAGCTTTCCTAATGTTTCAGCCTCCGATGTCAGCTGCTGTACTTTTAATGCAATTTAGCACATCTCTGGAGATGTTTTAAATACACAGAGAAATTAATGACCCCTGTTTCCCTGACCACTGTCTCTCAAATAACCACAAGAACAATTGCAGTCTGTCCTTGCATGTGCTCTCCAGCCAGGGTCTGCCAGTTGTGTTTGTTGTGAGAGTCACGTTGCTTTCGGAATTTTTACGCCAGCATTTAGTAAATGGCAAAAGAAAAGAGGCTCATTTAAAGGATACAAACGAAGATTGTTCACATACACACACACACGCACATTTTGATTCTCTGTTGGGCCGTCTTGGAATGAAACGATTTCGAAAGTTTCCTCAGCAAGCTTTGGGTACTCATCACAAGTGAGAAAGTAGTTGAAGTCCTGTTGCTGTCTCTCATTTCCTGTTAGCTTGAGAGATAAAGACTGCACTTCCAATATGGCCTTTATGTATCCCAGACTTTTTTTTTTTTTTTTACGCAAGTATAAACTATAGTTTAAATTCAAAAAAGTAAGGAAATGTGAGCTCTGTATTTTCCACCCAAGTTTATAGGAATTACTTTGCTAAAGGTGCTGCAGCACTTCTTTCAATCGGGCCTTTTGTCTGCAGATGTGGTGTTACATTTCCATTTGCAAAGTGTGGGTCATTTATTTGGGCTTTGTGCACAAGTTCTGCCGCTGTCTATGGAAAATGTGGGAGCTGATCAAGGACAGAATACCCACGTAAACTAATATGCTAGAACAATTTGTTAAGCATGACAACCTACTGCTGGTGAAAACATCAATTTCAGGCGTTTGCTCTTTTCTCTCATCTCATGAAAAGGCATGGGGTGAGGCATGAGCATTTAAAGAGAAATATGGAAAGTAATTAAAGGATGTCAGTCTGATACTGCATGCCTTGATCCTGCTCAGATTTAAGCCAATGCAAATTTTGCTGTTAACTTCAAAGTGATAGCCACGACATCACTCATTGATCGTAAGAGTTACTTCATATATAATCAAAGAATCACATCAAGGGTTCAGACCTGCAAGCTGCTAAAAGGTTCTTGCACATTGGAGCCTTTCTGTTCGCAGAAATATGTTCAAAGAGCCTCTCACGAAGTCTAGAAAAATGCGTAGAGGGATCAATGCTGTTGGAAACTTCAGTGCCCATATGGGAAGGAAAAAAAAAGAAAAAAACAACCGACCCAAACCACTCTGGATGACTGTGGTGAAGGAGGCATTGCCTGGTGTTGAAATGTCATCCAGTGCATTCAAATAACATGCACAATAGCCACTTGAAAGATTTTCATTTCCTTCTAATGCCAACCAGTTGGGGAAGTTTTCTCAAGAGCTCTTAACAGTGGAGCTTAAAAATCAAGAGAGCAGGGCTTGCCATGAATTTCAGCCAGGAACGTGGCAATTTAGGCAGCAATACTAATAAAAGCAGAAGGGTGGTCACAAATTCTGAAATGGATCCTGCTGGACGGAACCCCAAATTAGGAGGTAAAATTCTGGCTCTGCTGACATGGGTAGGAAGCCTTTGTTGACTTCTATGAAACCAGATTTTGTTTCCTGTAAGTCACTGACTTCTCATCTAAATGTGGTATGTGTACACTTAACATTTTTTTTCCCCTCAAAAAGGGCTAAAATCTAAGACTTCACATATTAGTATAATAATTTCAAACAATTAATGGCAAAATTAAAAGGGATAGAATATCCATGCTTCTGTTTTTGCATGTCTAGCTTCAGATTCTTATCATCCATAAACGTCAGTGGGGAAAAAGACATCAAATAAAAAAAAAGAAACAAAACGTCTGCCACATCCACTTTGGCTGAGGCATCCCATTAGATAGTGTTTCAGTACTGAACTTGCAAATATGTGAAATGTGAGATTATGATAATAAATATTTAGCCATATTCTTGGTGGTGGTTTTTTTTTTTTAAGGTTTTAACAGTTTCATACTGAATGAAAAGCAAACAAACAGTGGCGAATTAAGACGATAAAGCTGCCTCCTCTGTGCATGCCCACTGTGATAATACTTCCTTACATGACTGTGCAATAAAAAGCCCTTTCCACTGTGCACATCAGGAAAAGGAAATCCTTCCATAAACATACACGTTGCACAGAAAAGAGGAAAAATTACGTGGAGCTGTATTTAGTGCAGGTAGTCTGGCATTGTTAAATTAGGGTTAGATATAAAATAGTTCACCTAACTATAATTTTGAGTTAAAAGATTGTTTTTAATACTTTTACTGCAGGTCTTGTTTTCTTCCATCAGTGATCCTCAGATCCCCAGGGCCAGATTTATGGTTGACTGTGTTATGGTAGCAAGCCTGAACTCAACATCTCACCCACCAGGTCTTTTCCATCATGCAGTTTTTCCACTGGCTCAGAACTAAATTCTGTGTTGTGTTTCAAATTACTCCAGAGGCTTACATTGCTAATCTTATTTCTGCTTCAGACTAGCATCCCTTGAACAGAGCTGCAGGTTTGGAAGCTGGGCTGTCATGTTGCTGGCCATTTCCCAGCTTCTGGAAGTTAGCAGACCTGCACCATTTCTAGACTTTTTAAAGAGGATTCTCACTTTGGCTCATTTCTGTAAATGCTTAATTGCCTTAATGTTGTGACTTGTGCTGCCAACTTTTCAGTTCCTCTGGGACAGAGGAAGAGCAAAACTGCTGTAAACCCTTTCATATCCCAGAGAAAACTCTTCTGTTGCCAGCGAATGTAAGTAGTTAAATGTTCCTTCAAGTGTGAATGTTTACAGTCAGTAATTATAGCTGCTTCTCACTCTCCATTTAAAAGAAGTGAGTTTGCCCACATGTAACACTGCTTTTTCTCCCATTTCCTGATTCCCTCTGAACTTGCTGAGAAATGTTACTCTGCTGCATCATCACAGAATTGTCAGGGTTGGAAGGGACCTCAAGGATCTAGTTCCAACTTCCCTGCCATAGGCAGGGACACTTTCCACTAGATCAGGTTGCCCAGAGCCACTTCCAGCCTGGCCTTAAAACCTTCCAGGGATGGGGCTTCCACCATCCAGCCAGAGGAGCAAGACCTCTGGGCATTCACTTTTGATAAATCCTGGGAAAACTATTCAAATATAGATACAAATGTGAGTGGTTTGACCAACTGTAGCACATTTGAACGAGCCTAATCTGCTCTATGCCTGATGCAGGTTGTGCTTTACTGGTGAAAATTCTTAGTACTTGGCATTGGGCTTTAAAACTGCAACTTCTGCTCTACATGGGGACTGAAGAAACAACTTAGAATCACAGAATCATAGAATGGTCTGGTTTGGAAGGGACCTCCAAAGGTCATCCAGTCCAACCCCCCTGCAGTCAGCAGGGGCATCTTCAACTAGATCAGGTTGCCCAGAGCCCTGTTGAGCCTCACCTTGAATATCTCCAGGGAAGGAGCCTCAAACACCTCCCTGGGCAACCTGTTCCAGTGTTCCATTACCCTCATGGTAAAGAATTTGTTCCTAATATCCAATCTAAATCTGCCCTTCTCTGCTTTGAAGCCATTGCCCCTCATCCTGTCACTGCAGGCCTTTGTAAACAGTCTCTCTCCATCCTTCTTGTAGCCCCCCTTCAGGTACTAGAAGACTGCTATTAGGTCTCCCCAGAGCTTTCTCCTCTCCTGGCTGAACCCCAGCTCCCTCAGCCTGTCATTGTAGCAGAGGTGCTCCAACCCCTTGATCATTTTTGTGACCTTCCTCTGAACCTGCTCCATCAGGTCCATGACCCTCCTATATTGAGGGCTCTGGACCTGGACACAGTACTTGTTTTCTTGCCAGATTTCAGTCCTTTTGGGTTTTATTGTTGCTCTTTTGCTGAGTTTTGCCTTGTATGTGATTTTGCATCACCCCTGTCAAGACTTCGCTTGTATTTTTCTTTCCTCTTGGCTCACTTTCACCCCAAAGTCATCAAAGTCATCATTTGAACTTCAAACCGTCATCTATCATGAATATTCTCTTTTGTACATAGAAAGTTTTGTAATAAATTTTTCTCTTTGTTTGGAGAAGCACCATGTATCTTCAGAAAAAAAAAAAAGGGTAAATATTTTAATTGAAAATTCTTAGTGGCTTAGTCAAGATTAAACTCAGAAAACTCAGCAAAGAAAAATGAAGTGTTTGGATCTATTCAGATTTTTCAGATCTGTAAAAACCTCTTGTTAATCCTGACAACATATCTGCTTAACACTGGCATGAATATTAGCTTTGCATTTCAGATTTTTCACTTGGTTATTTTTAGTTCTTCTGAAGCCTGGGAAATAAGAAATATAACCTCTTTGAACAGTCTGAAAGAGCCAACTCTAGCAGGGCCTCTGAATCTGATTAGATAAAACAACAAAGAGGTTCTGTTAGGGCAGAGGCAGGAAGAACTAAGGTGGGTGGCAATATCTGTCATAACTCGGGGGAAAAGTAGCCTCAAAGCACTCAAAAGTGGGTGAAAAAAATAACATAAGCAATAGACAAACTTTCCCACAGATTGGGTCACTCTCCAAATGTAGTTTGAATGTAGAAGAACTCTCTCTGTGCTCAAAAAACCCAAACCAAAACAAAACCCCAAAAACCCTCCCCAACACTTTCAAAAGCACAATAAACAGCACATGCGTGTGTGTTTATCTGGAAAAGCTAATTTAGGGGAACATCATCACAGATAAGTATCCAAAAAAGCACAGTATGGCAAATGCCATCACATTTGTCATAAGTCTAAGAACTTAAGTGATAGGTTTGTAATTTTGCAGCTTTTCCCTCTGAAGATAAGGTAGGTTTAGGTTTGCCATGGGAGATCTCCCCTTAAAATGCAGTTAGTTGTAAGCTCATATTTTATCCTACTGGCTGAAAAAGGATCAAACCCTTGTGTTTAGTGCAACTGGGAGGTCTTTCAGGGGTTTTGATTTAAAAGTGATCCTTTTTGTTGGAGTGATGGGATCCTGGAACACCCACTCAGCCAACGATCCTGCTTCCTGATTTCAGTGCAGGATGATTAGTTTGGGTGGGAATATCTGCTGAAGCGAGGAGTGTGGTGGGTAGAAGGAAAGCTTTGTGCATCTTCTCATGAAAATCACTCCAAATGTTTCCAGCATTGCTATGCATCCATAATGTTGAGATTTGTCTCAGAGGCCGGGAGCATTACCTGTCAGAACTCAGTGCTGCATGCCCCACACCAGTGATGAACAGCTGAGGAATCACTGAATGACTTAGGTTGGAAGGGACCTTAAAGATCATCTATTCCCTCAGCTTCAAGCCATTCCCTCTTGTCCTGTCACTAGACACCCTCATGAAAACTCCCTCTCCAGCCTTCCTGTATGTGGTAGTTTTAGGCTATGCCTAGGAAAATTTTCCACAGATCTTGAACAGAAAGTGATAGAATGTAAATAATTTACCATTGGATGTAAAAAGGGGAAATAATTACAAGGTCTAAATAATCCCTGGTCTGATAGCTAACATAAAGTTAGTTTTGTACACTAACTTTTGCTCTTTTTGGCTTCCTTTGCTCTGGCACATGCTAGCTCTGGCTTCTGCTGGTTTTGCTGACCTTGGCTGTGTTCTTCTTGTGGTTAAGTCCTAACAGCAACTCTCTGCTCTTCTTTCTCCTGTCCCATGTATGGGGGGAAGGGGTTAGGGAGAGGAGCAAGCTGTTGGTCACCCCCTGGTTTTGTCCAGGGGTGTTCTTGTGTTGTTTATAAATTGTAAATACATGTAAATATTGTATATTTTGTACATATTCATTGCATTTCATATTTTAGATTCAAGTTTTGCTTGTAAATATAGTTTCATTTGCTTTCAACTGAGCTGGTCTGGCAATTTTATGTTGGGAATTTTCAACCCATCATAGGGTAGGATCCTTTCAGGTATTGGAAGGAAACTCTAAGGTCCCCCTGGAGACTTCTCATCTCTAGGCCAAACAACCCCTCAGCCTATCCTCATAGAAGAGGTGTTCCAGCTTGGTTATGAGGATAGGCTGAGTGAGCCTAGGCAAGGAACATGGTGCTTGTTCCTTGTATGGAGGTGTATGAGAACAGTCCGTCCAAACTGTTCTGTATCTGTGTGTAACTGCTGGCGTTTCTCTGGTAACTCCAGGTCTGCCTTCCCTGGGACAGATGTGAGGCATAGCAGCAGGTGCATACACGTCTGATAACTAATGCTAATCCAATACCTGTTTGCATTGCTCCAGTGGTTCAGCCCCACCTTGATGGGCTGATGGTGTTCAGCATGTTTTCCTGGCTCTTTGCACTGAAAGGGACTGGTGGAGGTGCATGCATGTGGTAGTTTTAGGCTCTGCCTTTAACATTTTTCACAGATCTTCAACAAGAAAGGTGGTAAAATGTAAATAAATCACTATTGGGTGTAAAAAAGAAAATAACAATAATTCTAAATAATCTCATTGGAGAGATATCTACCAGAAGATCTGGTTCCCAAAGCAATCTCTCTCTCCTTGGTTCTTTGTTCTGGGTGATACTAAGTTTGTGCTTTTGCTGGCTTCTGCTTGACCTTGGCTGCATTATTTTAACTGGTATTAACTTCTCTGCTTCTGTCTCTTGCCCCTTGTGTACAGGGGAGTAAGGGAGGAGGCAGGGAAGGGAGAAGCTGTTGCAGCTTCCCCTGGTCTTTGGCCAGCCAGGGGGTTCCTTGTACTGTTTATTAATTGTAAATATCTGTAAATATTGTAAATGTTGTATATTTGTACCTATCCATTGAATTTCATTGTAGATTGCAGTTTTGGTTGTAAATACAGCTTTCATTTGCTTCCAACTGAGGTGGGTCTGGCGAATTTAATGTTGGGGGGGGATTTTTCAAGCCACCACAATGCACCAGAGTTCAAGCTTTTTGGGCACTCTTACCTGACTCTTTACAACTCCTGGAAAAAGGCTTGTGGCAGTTATGCTGGTGAGGTAGTAATTTCATTAAGCAGTTAGTTACTGGCCAAGATTGTCTTCTGGCTTGGCAGGTCATTACTTTAATGGATCTCCTGCTTTGCCACATACTAGCCTGTGTTTTTAGAAGGAAAATTTGGAATGACCCTTAATTTGTTTGCCAGGGGTTTGATTTCACTTTTTAATCAGTAATGTATTCCACAGTTTTCCTGACTTCATGTCTGTTATAGAGAAGTATTCCTGTGAACCCAGCAGCTTGTTGGTGGTATTTCTATGGCAGTTTCAGCAGGCTAACGGCAGTGTGCATTTGGACAGAAGAGGTGGAGTGAAAATTTTATCCCAATTTCCTTTTTCTCATTATGGTTTCATCCTAAACTAATATGATCCATATTTTTTTAATTTATTTTGAAATCATACTGTGAGGTTCAGTCTTACATTCCTGCACAGTTAATTGAGCATCAGGTCTTAAAAGCTGACAGCACAAAATCAGATCCTTGCCAAGAGTGGCACTTGGAGCCATGATTTAGTTGTCAGGAGATGTTAGGTATTAAGTAACAGGTTGGACCTGATGATCTCTGAGGTCTTTTCCAACCTGGTTGATTCTGTGATTCTGTGATTCTGTAATTGTTGCCTATGCAAGTTTTGCTTCACTGCCTGCCCAGATGGATGTGTAAGAAGCCCTCAATGTATGAGAAGAAAAGGTAGATGAGTGCACACAGATACCTTTTTTTTTTTTGTATGTGGCCAGAACTGATGTTCAGATGTAATAGCAAACCCCCTGGCATGTGTTAACTGGCATCAATGGAGGGGACAGGGTGAGTATTACAAACCTCTTCTCTGTGTGAACCAAGTTCATGTGCTTGTCAATGTGGTGTAGCTAACTGACTCATCTTCCTCCTGCATGTGGAGACACAGGACCTGGTCTCTGCTGTTTGTACAGATGCTATTAGTGCAGAGCTGGAGGATGAGGAGGTCACTGAAATCTGAGGTGTCCTCTACTGCTTGAGGCCATTTCAGCTAGGTGCAGATCCCTCACCTACAACATATTTATAGAATGCCACCTTTGTTGCCCTGTGCTGGTGATGCTTGACAAAGAGATCTCATTCTCCACCAGGCAAAGCAACCTTTTGGGGGTCAACATGTGTCCTCCTTTTTCAGTTTATTTTTCTGCACTTGGAAAGAAGGATAATCTAAACCAATGTTCTATGTACAGAAAACAAAAGCTAGTCAGATAGGTACTAAGGAAAGGAAAACCTCACCACTCTGACACTCAAATACAGACAGGGAGAAGATTTTATTTATTTTTAGGTAAACAATGCCTTAGGCAGGGATATGACCTGTCATTACTTGGAGATTTGCAGCAGCTGAACATTTGGTGTCTGTCTGCCACCCACCTAGTATCAAAAATGCCACCAAGAGATCGGCTTGTCAGAGGACTAAAATAGACCTTAAAGCTTAGTCTCAAAGGACTATGACACCTGCTTTTCCACATCTTCTCTTTCTCTCCCTATCTACCCCACTAATCACCTATTAGCTCCTAAGGTACCAGAAATAAACACCAGCAGCCCCGAGGTTCAAGCCAGTGGATATTAAGACCTGTGAAAACTGCAAGCATTTGCCTAGAAAATAATACCTAGCTTAAGGATTTAAAACCTAGTCAGGTTCTTTGTTGTTTCAGGCTTCTGGGAAGTGGTCATTTTCTTAATGTGATAAGAAACTGAAATGTTTTCAAAGAAAAGACACTTAGATGTGTGGCCTGCATGGATTAGTAAGACTGAAAGCTGCTGTTCCATGCATCCCTTAATCATGATGAACCTTCCCCGGTGAGCTGCTGTGTTTCCTCATGTGGCAGTTTTAAGCTGATGCCTAGGAAGTTTTCCACAGGTCAAGTAGAAAGTGGTAGAGTGGAAATAAATTACCATTGCATGTAAAAGGAAAATAATGCTAAGGTCTAAACAATTCCTTTGGTCTGCTAACTAACATAAAGTTAGTTGTATAAACTAATTTTCTCTCTCAGCTCTTTGCTCTAGCTCTATCTGGTGCCCCTGCTGCCTTGCTGACCTGGGCTGCATTTTGTTGTGGCTAAGTACTGAAAAGCTCCTCTCTGCTCTTCTCTCTCCCTTTTCCCTTGTATAGGCTGGGGGAAGGGAGTGGAGAGGGGAAAGCTGTTGGTAACCCCCTGGTTTGTCTCCAGGGGGGTTCTTGTGTTGTTTATAAATTGAAAATACCTGTAAATATTGTGTATTTTGTACATATTTGTTGCATTTCATATTTCTAGATTGTAGTTTTGCTTGAAAATATAGCTTCATTTGCTTCCACTGAGCTAGTCTGGCAATTTTGTTTCGTGGGCTAATTCTCTCAGATTGGTTGGAGGGAGGGGGGGTCATTTCAACCCACCACACCTCAATAGAATATTAAGCTATGATTTTTCCATGTACACTAAAGATAGTTAGGTGTCACTGTTTTCGTGCAGTGTAATAATATTTGATTTGATTTTCAATTAGGTTTGGATAAGCTTGGGATTTTTATTAATTTCCTCTGCTCTGGGGGATAAAATCGCCCAACGTGAAAGCCTTTTAAGATTTAACAATATCGTTCAAGCATGGCATCTGCAACTAATCATAAAGAATGTGGAAGTCTGAATGAAAAAAAAAAGAAAGAAAGAAAAAAAAAAGTCTAATTATCAAGGCAAAGGGAAGATGGTTGACTCATCTTCGGCAGTTTGGATTACATGTGTGGGATTGTGTTTTGGACGGAGCGCTCCAGAATAGCAACACTCCATCAAAAACACAGTCGTGCACCTGTACTCCAAATGGCTGAGTAAGGCAAAACACATGGCATCTGAACACTGTGAATCAAATTAAAAAGGGAAAAAAAAAAGGAAAAGAAAAGAAAGGAAAGCTGGAGGAGAAATAAAGACAAGCACCATAACATTGCTGTGTGTGAAGCCTTGTTTCTGTAAAGCTCCCTGAGTGATTTATTTATCACTAAACCTCTGTTCACAAGCCATGTTTGATTTTACTTGATGCTGATATAGACACTGCAACTGGATCTTATGGAAAGGCCTGCCAGGAGCTGTTTGATCCTGATAAATTACAATAACAGGCACAATTTACAATAAGAAGCTGTTGCTGCTGCTGGCCCTTAATGTGTGATGAGGTTTAAAATGTGGTGGGCCAAAATTCTCCTTACCTGGTGGCCCCCTCACACCACTTACAGAAGAGCATAAGAGAGCTGTTGAGCAGAAGAAAATTACATTCCCAGCAAGACCCAAGCCCTATTTTATATCAAAGGTAAGTATGTGTGTAGCTGTATCTGCCTGCATTTGGAGTGAGAGGTGTCAGGGGGAGAAGAGGTACAAGAAGAGTTTATAATCCATGTTTGGAAACTTGGGTGTTGACTGAGCATCCCATTACCTTAGCTCTTTCTACATGCACATGCACACAGCAATGCACCCACACACACACCCCCCTCACCTCCCTTCCCTCTCCCCACCCCCCCAAAAAAAAAAATTATGCCTGCAAGGCATATGTGTTGTGAATATTGAAGTATTTGCTTTGGACTGTTAATTGATGACTGGCTGCTTATTTGATCTTCACAGCATTGACTTCAAAATGTAATAAGCAATAAAAATCCACTCAAGAGTTGGAGGTGCAAATTCAGAAGGGGATGTGGAGTGATATGTATGAGGACTCCCTTGTGCATTTTCTTTGCAGTAGCATTCCCAGACACCTACCCCTGATTTCAGATGTGTATACAAGCCACAGTCCACACCCAGGAGAGCAATGCAGGATATTTCATTGCCTAGAAGCTTTTGATAATCCTCTCAGACACCTTTTTTTTCCTTTTTAGAGGACTTTGTGTCTAATCAGATTCACATACACTTTCTTACCGATGTGCCAAGAGTTAGTGGTCCTGGAGGCCAGTATTAGTAGTAATAAAAAGAAAAAGACTGAATGAAACGGAGTGAAATGGATGCTGCAGGAAAAAGAGGCATGAAAAAACAGACATCAACCACAAATTTAAAAACCTGTGCATTCTCTGAGCAGCTCATATTGCTGTTACCTCCTGTAGGGAAGCACAGAAGAGATTATTTCACACACTTTTGTTAGCGAAATGTTGAGAGATGCTTCAGAAGGTCTGCCCTTGTCATCATGTCTAATTCAAATTTCTAATACATTCCTCCTTGGTAGGCATATAATCTTGGAACCTGGCCTGGAATTATTTGACCAGGATTTTGGCACCAAAGTTTCCTGCACATGCACATGCTCTTGTGTATACTTACAGCTGTCTCAAGGAGTGAATGGTTGCCTGGGTCATGAAGAACAAACTGGGAGAGGCGAGCATGATCTTGTACCTCTACAGCACAGAGCAGAGGCTGAGTGCAAAGCCTTAGAAGATGACTTGGTATGAAATACAGATCTTGAATGTAAAGGGAACAGGGTTTGAGGACCAAAGAAATACATATTTCTGTAATTATAAATACAGGCAGATGTTTAATATCAGTATCTCTTTGTGAAGGGGCAAACTACCTGAAAAACAAAGCTAACAATCACTGCTTAAGAAGTGCCCATTTGTATTAACTATTCTGCAGGACACTTGGGTACCAAAAATTGGGTTGGATAACTCCAGGCCACATTCCAAGATTACACACCTACCAAGGACACACGTGTGTAACAAGTGTGAGAGCTGAAATCCCCCTCCCCCCTGACAATAACCAGGCTAGGTCAGTCTGAAAGCAAATGAAAAGCTGTTTAAGAAATTTAAACTAGACATCACAAGTTGATCATGGGAGAGAAACGAGTTGAAGCAGAAATATTCTGAAAAAGGAACTGACCTGCATTTAGATTAATGGTTGTATAAAGTAGCCTGAATATTTCAAAGGAAGGCACCCTATAGGAGATGCTTTGAATGACTGTTTTCTGAACTTGGCTGCTCAGGTTGCCCAAACCTAGCAGAATTTAAGCATTTTCTTCACAGAATCACAGAACATTAGAGTTGGAAGGGACCTCCAGAGATCGAATCCAACCCACCTGCCAGAGCAGCCTCACCTAGGACAGTCTGCACAGGAATGTGTCCATGTGGGTTTTGAATGTGTCCAGAGAAGGAGACTCCACAACCTCTCTGGGAAAACTGTTCAGGGAAAAACCCTCATTGTGAGGAAGTTTCTCCTTGTGTTGAGGTGAAACCTTTTTATGTTCAAGTTTGTATCCATTTTTTCTTGTCTTATTACTGTGCACCACTGAAAAGAGCCTGGCCCCCTCCACTTGACACCACCCCTCAGATGTTTATAGACATTGATCAGATCCCCTCTCAGTCTTCTCTTCTCAAGACTAGACAGCCCCAGAGCTCTCAGTCTCTCTTCGTAGGGGAGATGCTCAAGTCCCCTAAGGATCCTCATGGCTCTTTGTTGGATTCTCTCCATCAGGTCCCTGTCTCTCTTGAGCTGGGAAGCCCAAAACTGGACACAGTATTCAAGGTATACACTTAGACTCCACAGCTCAGGGAGTTCCTGGAGTAGAGAGGGTGAAAGTGACCACACATTGTGTAGTCTGATCTCCTGTCCAACAGAAGTTTCGTGGTAATGAGACTTGTAACTTGTTTGTCCAGGACCTGCCTTTTAGGAAAGCAGCCACAAAGACATCACATTCCCTGGCAACTGTTTCTGGTGTGATTACTCCTTTTGCTAAAAAGTCATCTAATTCATCACTTAAATGCATTTGGCTTGAGATTTCCCCTTGTGAGACTAGACGAAAGAGCCCTGGAGTGCACTGTTTCATCTCTGTGAAAGTACTAATACATTGATGCCAAACCACTTCTTAACCTTCTTCTTGACCAGCTGTGACTTGAGGCAAGAATCATAGAATCATAGAATCAGTCAGGGTTGGAAGGGACCACAAGGATCATCTAGTTCCAATGCCCCTGCCATGGGCAGGGACACCTCACACTACAGCAGGCTGGCCAGAGCCTCAAAAGAAGACTTGATTCATACAACCATGGCAAGCTACTTGTTTCATTTCAAAACAACATCTATGATAACATAACAGCAGGATGTGCAAGTCACTGGAGCTTACCTTTCTACCTACTTGTGAGGACTCTAACCAGGAAATACAAACGATGAGAAAGCTGTGGACCAGAGGCAATAGAGATGGCCACATGCAGTGACCCCATATGTCAGCTTTCACAGAATCACAGAAACATTCAGGTTGGAAAAGACCCTCAGGATCACCAAGTCCAACCCAGAACCCTCCTCTACAAAGGTCACCCCTAAACCCTATCCCCAAGCACCACATCCAAAAGAACTTTAAACACGTCCAGGGTTAGTAACTTAACCACCTCCCTGGGCAGCACATTCCAATGCTTGAGCATGCTTTCTGTGAATTTTTTTTTCCTAATGTCCAGTCTAAAATATCTTCAGCTGAGCAGATATTGCCACAGGGGCTGTTGTAGCTTTTAAGAGAGTGGGTTCCACATGTCCCTTCTCCCTTCTCTGGGCAGCAAACTACCTTGCATAGTTCAAATTTCATCAGGAGCCGTGTTTACGGAGTTGTCAGAGATAAGCCTGGATCTGGAGGTAAATGTTAACATGAGGAACAGAAATGCCAGCAGTGAGCACATGTGGCACTGTTTGTACTCTTAAGTTCGACAGAACTAAACAAGTTAACAAATACAGATGTTTAAAATCAGTAAGAGTGTTTAATGAAAACAAACAACATACTGTTGTCCATAAAGCAAAACCTGTTTTTCTTTTGCTCCTTTTGGACAGCTGGGGTTGGTGTTTTTCTGAGCCTCTACCCTCCTTTGACATATGGGATGTTTTTGAGGGACATTAGTCCCAGCAGATGCTGGGTGGCGCTCGGGTGGATGCCTCTGATTTTTAGTTAGTTAATAAATCAGCTTTTACAACCATGTGTATCCTATGATTTAACACATGCATAACAATAATACTGGATTAGGAAGAACAAACTGTTTCACTGCAAAGGATGTTTTATTTCTCAGTAATATTGCATACAATATGAGCTTTTCTGTAACATAAACAAAGGATTCATGCTCTTTTTATTTTTTTTTTTTTCATTTAGCCCGTGCCCTTCATCCCCATGGGTCAAATTGTACTCGGAATTGCATTAGTACAACTGCAGAGTACCTCCGCTGAGCTCAGTAAAGCTCTTTCATTCACTTCAAAGGCTGTGCTGCCTCAAACCTTATGCAGCCTGCTTTCCACAGGCATCAGCAGCCACTTCCTGCCTACTAAACTGCTTAAGTGACGTTCCCTCAATTAAAAGGACTCATGTAATGCTTTACTTAATCAAAAGGTTAAATAGTGTCACGCTGCTTTCCTACAAAAATCTTTTTTTTTTTTTTCATGTGTGTCCTGCTCTTTTTTTTTGCAAGGAAAACTTTCTTTGTAATCTTCAAGCTCCCGCTGCAGATACGTGCTAAGCTACTAGCATGCATGACATCATCTTTGGCTTCTGCCTTTGAAATGGTGTTTAAAAATATGAAATTCTGGTAGCAATGTCACACCCGAAGTTGAAGTTTAAAACAAAACTGACAATGAAATCAACTGCCAGGAAACTGAGTATTTTTTAAATTAGACATCTATCATGTCAGCTTTGGGTTAATCTCTGGAGCCAGCTCAAGGATGGATGAGGTAATATTTGCACATGTTGTGGATAAGATAGAATGAAAATGGATTTTTCTCCCCCCCCCCCTTTTTTTTTTTGGGGTCAATGTGCTACAAAGATTATGAGCCTGATGGTTGGAATCAATATGAGCTGTGATTGAGGGGTTATGTGTGAAGCAGCAGATTAGAATGATTTTAATATGTTGCATAATGGTCTCTGAACGTCCCAGGGGTACTTACAAAGTGTTGTGAATGGGGGCACTTGAAGGAGGTAGGAAGATAAGTGGAGGACTGACATAACTCTGGGAAAAGCTCTCAGAGCCAGCACGTTCAGTGGATAAGTTTAAGGACTTGGTCTTGTTGCTTTAGTTATGAGTGCCAGAGATTGAGGTTTAACAGGGAGTCAGGACTTGGTGACAGAGCCAGCTAAAAGACGGCTGGACCTAAGTTACAATGCATGAAAGAGAATGAAACTTTGAATCATAACCTGTTAGAATAGCAGCCGGGTTTGCTGTTGCCAAAACTATCTGACAATTTGTTTTTGTCAGCGTTAACAGTATTTAAAACACAAGCAAATTACAGCTGTGGAAGGGATTCCAGTAATTCCTGCTTTCTGTGAAAGCTTTCCTTAGCCTTTGTCCATGCTGTTCTCTAAAGTAGATTCCTAACAAAGGCCAACATTTGCTCAGCGTTTGCACCAAACTGCCTGTGAAAGGTTGACACGTGCAGAAACTCTCAGAGCCATGGCTTAGAAAGTGTTTGTCTCAGGTGGCTTCAATCTATCTTGTTCTCCTTTTTTTTTTTTTTTTTTTTTTCAGTGGCCTTAGTGGTATTCTGCATAATCTTGGCAGTTCTGGAGAACCAGTTAAGTTAAATCAGTCCTCTCCAAGAACCTGCCCAGAGGTAGCCCTGTCTGTAGTGAACAGCTATGAATTGCTGGTCCTTTGATCTGTTTTTCCACACTGCTGGAGCTACTTTGCACCTCCTAGAAGTGTGTGGGAGCAGAAGCAGGAGAGGATTACAGGGTGAGGCTCCACTCACCCACAGGCAGTGAAATGAGTTTTGTTGCACCTTTTGTGCCTATTTGTCTCATGTTCTCCACTGGAAGGTAACTAAAAGACAGCCAAGGGACAGGGAGAAAAAATAAAATATGCATTTCCTCAGAAACACAAAGGCTAGGAAAATCAGTGAGATGTTGCCTTGGCCTTTGAATCAGAGAAGGTCTGTGCTACAACCATCTCCATTGCTTTTGAGGGACATGCAGACAAGAGGCAGATTTCAGTCAGTAATATCAGGTTTACAAATGTAAGAGCTGAACTTTCTCCCAGGTATTTTTGCCATATGCAGCTTTGGCTTTGTTAAAAATCTTCTGGAAACTCCACAGTCAGGGAAGCTGAAGTCTTTGTGCAGAAGTGGCCCTCAAATATCCAAATATAGTATTTGTATGGATAGTTTGTGCTTGTCTGTGAAAGATGTACCTGATGCTGCAATACAAAGCTAAAACCACTTCAGAACAAAGGAAATACTGACCTTCTTGTACATCCCACCCTGCTACCTTTATTTCCACCTGATAACTATGAAGAAATTAGAAAAGTTTGGGTTTAGAGCTGTACCTGTAAGGTTATTATCATCATCATTGCCAAGAATCCCCAAGAAAACTCTGAAGGAAAAGCAAGAATTAGTTCAGACAACAGCATGACTAAAGCCCACATTTTAATGTCAAGAGTATTCATTCTAAAGTTTATGTATCTGCTCTATAGTTGAGCAATGGCTCTGAAAACTGATTAGCTGTGTTTAGGGCAAGGACATTGTACTGCCTAAAAGTGCCAGAGGATGCTCAGGTGAGAAACAGGAAATGGTGAGGGGACTTAATGCCAGCCTTGCCTGTGGATTTAAGTCGACTGAGAAGCTCACCTTTCCCCAAACAAGAGCACACTGAAACTTCTCTTACAGGACCACTCATAACAGGACACCACACAGACCGTTTTCACAACCAGCTGCTACCCTGCAATTGGGTAGTGAAATAAAAATATGAATAAAAAGAATCATTGGTTGCAAAGGTTCTGGATTTTTCAGTAGAATATAAAATGATTACACAATATTCATAGAATCATAGAGTGTTTTGGGGTAGAAGGGACCTTAAACATCATCTAGGTCCAACCCCTCTGCTGTGGGCAGGGACATCTCCCACTAGACCAGGTTGTTCAAGGTCCTGTCCAGCCTGGCCTTAAACACTTCCAGGGATGAGATGTCCACAGCTTCCCTGGGCAACCTGTTCCAGTGTCTCACCACCCTCATTGTAAAGAATTTCTTCCTAATCATAGAATTGTTAGAGTTGGAAGGGATCTCAAGGATCATCCATGCCATAGACAGGGACACCTCCCACTAGATCAGGTTGCTCACAGACACACCAGCCTGGACTTAAAAACCTCCAAGGATGAGGCTTCTACCACCTCCATGGGCAACTTTTTCCAGAGTCGCACCACCCTCATGGTGAAAAATTTCTTCCTAACACGCAATCTGAATCTACCCATTTCTAGTTTTGTTCCATTCCCCCTAGTCCTATCACTACCTGACACCCTTTTAAAAGTCTGTCCCCAGCTTTCTTGTAGCTCCCTTCAGATACTGGAAGGCCACAATAAAGTCTCCTCAGAGCCTTCTCTTCTTCAGACTGAACAACCCCAACTCTCTCAGTCTGTCTCCACAGGAGAGGAGCTCCAGCCCTCTGCTCATCCTCATGGCCTTTCTCTGGACACGTTCCAGCACCTCCAGATCTTTCCTGTAACAGGGGCTCCAGAACTAGGTGCAGTACTGCAGGTGGGGTCTCACCAGAGCAGAGTAGAGAGGGAGAATCACCTCAACCAGCTGGATATGCTTTTCTTGATGCAGCCCAGGATGTGATTGGCTCTCACAGCCTGTCCCCACAGGGGAGGTGCTCCAGTAGACTGGATGAGGCACTTAGTGCCGTGGTCTAGTTGATTAGTTAGGGTTAGGTGATTGGTTGGACTTGATGATCTTGGAGGTCTCTTCCAACCTGGTTAATTCTTTGATGATCTTTGTGGCCCTTCTCTGGATCCACTCCAGCAGTTCAATGTCCTTCTTGTGTTGCAGGCACCAGAACTGGATGAAGTACTCCAGGTGGGGGAGAGCAGAGTAGAGGGGGAGAATCATTTCACTCGTCCTTCTGGCCACTACTTATGAAAGAGAGTCGCTGGAGAAAATCTGAAGCAACCATGACTGCCATTGGGAAGGAATGGAAACGAGGAAGTTTAAAAACAGTTGCACTACTCTGTTTTGGTTTTGGGTTTGGTTTGGTTTTGGGTTTTTTAGGTTTTTTTGGGGGGTTTTGGGGTTTTTTTTGGGTGGTTTTTGTTTTTTTTTTTATTTCTCAAGGAGTCTTGGGGGGTTTTCTACATTCATTTTGAATTGTGGGAAGTTGTTTACATGATATTTACACTGTGTACCTCTGTGAAGGAAGATACACAACATATACATTAGTCTATGTAGGTGTTTATAGCTGTAAATATTACTTTTGTAGCTTGCCAAATGGAAAACACACCCAATGGCATCTTCTTGAACCTGTAAATAAACTGTTTTCCAGAGCAGCCATCCAGCACATCATGAAAGGAAATGGCAGAGCAATTCCACTGACAATAGCATGAGAATTGTTACGAAGCAGATGTGAAACAATACAAATATAGTGGAAAGAATAGTTTGTGTCTACTGGAGCATGACAAAGCTTCAGAAAACACTTTGAGACTGATTGGATGTGCAATGAAAATAAGTGTGTGCTTCTCTGACTGAAGTGCAGGCTGAGATGCTGGAACAGGCTGCCCAGAGAGGTTATGGAGTCTCCTTCTCTGGAGACATTCAAAACCCACCTGGATGCATTCCTGTGCAGCCTACCCTAAGTGACCCTGCTCTGGCAGGGGGGTTGGACTTGGTGATCTCTTGAGGTCCCTTCCAACCTGTAACGTACTGTGACACTGTGATGAGCTCACAAGTGATGTGTCATCGGTATGAACACCAACCAAATGCTGCTCATCCCTTTGATGGGGGCCAAGCTTTTCTTACAACTCTAGCAGGCTCCCTGTGGGGAGGACCCATAGCATCCCACCTGGGCATTCACAGAATCACAGAACATTAGAGGTTGGAAGGGACCTCCAGAGATCATGGGGTGCAACCTCCCTGCCAAAGCAACCTCCCTGTAGTCTGCACAGGAATGCATCCAGGTGGGTTTTGAATGTGTCCACCCACAGCTCTTTTCTGCTCTCCAGCCACAGCTCTGTTACAAGTCCCTGTAGAGCCTGATCTCAAGGTGGTTTAGCAGGGTTATACCACAGACACAGGGGACTTAATTCAGTGCTTTAACCTTTGGTGTCTGGTGCTGTTTGAGATACTGCAGTGTCTCACCGAGGCAGCTGGCTGCCACTCAGGAAGGGGATTGTAGGGACTTGGGGTGTGGCAGGTTGTGCACTACATCTGCCAGCCCTTCAGGGATGTCTGAGACACGTGGAGGGCACCTAGACCTACTCTTGGGCAGCTGAATCATGCCCTAGATGTTTCATGCAGCAGAAAGATGCAGCCAGCTTGGATGTGATAGAGCCACAAATATGATTAAGGGAGTGGAACATCTTTACAAGGAGAGACTGAGGGAGCTGAGGGCTCTTTAGCTTGGAGAGGAGGAGTCTAAGAGGTAACCTCATTAATGTTTATAAAGATGTAAAGGGTGAGTCCCAAGAGGATGGAGCCAGGCTCTGCTGGGTGATGCCCAATGACAGGACAAGGGGCAATAGGTGGAAGCTGAGGCATAGGAAGTTCCATGGAAACATGAGGAAATTTTTTTTCATTGTGAGGGTGACAGAATACTGGAAGGGGCTGCCCAGAGGGGATGTGGAGTCTGCCTCTCTGGAGATGAAATTCAAGACCCTCCTGGATGCATTCCTGTGTGATCTGCTCTAGGTGATCCTGCTCTGGCAGGGGGGCTGGACTGGATGATCTTTTGAGGTCCTTTCCAGCCCCTAACATTCTGTGATTCTGTGATTTTGTGAACAGGAATGCTGCACTATGGGTTATGGCTGAAGGTTGAAAATAATGTAAGCCTGGCATTTCAGAAACAGAAGATAAGGTTTCACTCTGGAATTCACCAGGATACTGGTGCTAACATATAAATTATGCAGAATAATCAGACTTTATCTACTTAACTAAGGTTAAAGCTCTTCTTCATCAGCAAATGAAGTGTTTACAACTGACCGTGTTCTGATATGATTATAATCTGACACTTTTTTTTTCCCACCATTGATGCTTCATGTGAGAACTTCAATAGCCCATCTGGCCTTGGCTGGTGGTTTTCTAACTTGCCAGCTTTATTTCAGTGTGTTGTGATAATATTATTTCAAAAGAACCACATCACTGAGTATCTCTCAAAATAATATCTCTATCTCTATCTCTATCTCTATCATCTCTATCTCTATATCTCCCTGATTAAGTTTATACAACCCCTGCCATCCTTTACCTGGCAAACCTGTGTCATGCAACTTTTATTCCATTATTAAAAAGGAGATGTATAGTCAGTCTTGTGGCCATCCTATCACAAGCTTCTGCCAGCTGTAAACCTCATCACAGTTCCTGTAAAGTACATTTCCACAGATCAAGTTACTGCCAGGGAAGACTTTAACAATCTTCTACCCTACTTTCAACCAGCAACAATTAGTATTAGCAAATGGTCCAGGCCACTGCCTGGAGTCACATATGATTTCTATTCAAGAAAGACAAACTTTTATTCAAAACAGACCCCTAAGCTAACCACGTGAGTTTCCCTGCTTAAAGTAATGAATCTGAAGTAGTTTCTATCATTCATTTTAAAAATCACTCTCACATTTGAAATCAAGTTGGCTATTTTCCCTTGTCTGTATTAACCATCTGGTAAGGGTGACTTTTCTAACATTGGTGTCTAGGGCTAGGATTTATTCTTTCTTTTTTTTTTTTTTTAAATACCTTCCCCCTATTTTTTTTTTTTTTAATTTTTGGAGCTTGCCCTTGTACAGTGGGCAAAACTCATCCTATCTTTGAAAACAGAGGGGAAAAAAAGTCCCCTCACACATGGCATAACTTCCTCTATGAGATTCTTAATATATTTTGTAGTCAAAGTGTAGTTTTGTGTGTGATGATTTAAGAAGGCACACACATGCTTTTGGGTCATTAAAGTGCATTGTAAAAATAATAGAGACACAAAGAGCTTATTCTCAAGAAACGATGCACACCCTCTTCTCCATGGAATATTGAAGATCTGTTTCATTTTTCAGTATAAGGCAAGTTCAAGATGCTATTTCCTTACCACATACCTCAGGGGTGCATGACCTCTGAAATAAAAAGTGAGGGGATTTATATGCAAAAGAAAAATCTTGGCACTTCTTAGTGTTTTACTCCTCTTCCTAAATAAAAGACCTTCAGAACAAATCCTCTTACCCCTGTTGCAAGGGGGTTGTTCTGTTGGACAGCATGAGCCTTATTCTCTACAAGTGCTGGGCTGACTGAGCCAGGGAGTTTCACAGAATCACAGAAACATTCAAGTTGGAAAAGACCCTCAGGATCACCAAGTCCAACCCAGAACCCTCCTCTACAAGGGTCACCCCTAAACCATATCCCCAGGCACCACATCCAAACCACCTTGAAACACATCCAGGCTTGGGGACTCAACCCCCTCCCTGGGCAGCACAATCCAATGCCTGACCACTCTTTCCATGATTTTTTTTTTCCTACTGTCCAGTCTAAATCTACCCAGTCACAGCTTGGGACCATTCTCTCCTGATCTATCACTAATTAACTCTGAGAAGAGACCAGCAGCAGCCTCTCCACAACCTCGGTTCAGGTAGTTGTAGAGAGCAATGAAGTCTCCTCTCAGCCTCCTCTTTTCCAAACTAACCATCCCCAGCTCCTTCAGTCACTCTTCATCAGATTTATTCTCCAGGCCCTTCCCCAGCTTAATTGCCTTCCTCTGCACTGGCTCCAGCACCTCCACATCTCTCTTGTATGGAGGTGCCCAAAACTCGACGCAATACTGGAGATGTGGCCTCACCAGAGCTGAGTCCAAGGGAACACTCACCTCCCTCCTCCTGCTGGACACAGCACTTCATTCAGTTTGACACACACTGCCTTGCCCCAAGCACTAGTAAAACAATGTGTAGTTAAAGCTGCCCTTTATCTGTACCTGGTGTCTGACTGTCCACAACCACAATGAATATCAAGCACACATGTAACAGCAAACTGTTCCTTATCCCAAACCTGGTAAAAATACAGAGGATGAGTCTCTGAGGTAGAAGTCACCTAGAACAGAAAACAGAACCCTCTAAGTGGCATGGCATCTTCCAGGAGGGAGCACCTAGTTGCCAGTGAAAAGAGCTTTCGTTGATTTTACTCAAGGATTGCCTTGGCCCAAGGCTGTGTTAAAAGCAGCCCAGCAGAAGACCAAGCTGGTAGGCACTGTATGCAGGCATCTGCAACTAGGTAATGTTCATGATGCTACTGACAATCTTTTCTCTGTTGCTGTCACGTTGAAGTGAAGGTCTGACAAAAAGCCCAAAGTCTCAGTCTTCGTGGATGGTCCACCCTGTGACATTACAGCCACCAGCTTAAGGGTAGTCCTTTCCAGAGCCAAGCTTTGGTCTGCATCATGAATGATTATCTGAAGGAAACTCCTCCTCCCTACTGAGCAGAAGACAAAAATACAGATATGATAAGAGACAGAAGGAGGTCACTGAGAGGAAGCTGAGATGCTTACATAGCTGTGGCAGAGAGATGGCATGTGGTTTTGATGCACTAACAGAACTGGAAGTAAAACCCAAAAGCTGCCTCAATCAGAACATTTTTCCAATATACAGAACTGGCAGTAAAACCCAAAAGCTGGCTCAGTCATAACATTTTCCCAATTAAATATAGCCCAAGATCTCTTACCAGGTACATTCTGGCAGAAGGAGGCTGTCTGTATTTTATTTTTTTTTCACCTCCTTGAAAAATAGAAAACGTCTGGGTACTCAGAAACAAGGCTCAATACTTTTCTTCTCCACAACAGTATAACATGCACAGTGTTTTTGGTAGTGGTTGGACTTGGTTTGCTGTCTGTCCTTGCTAAAGTTCACATCTGCCCTCTCTGAATGTGTTGCTTCCCCTTGGGTGAGTGAATGGGAAAGAATTCAGCTTTTGCCCCCAAATCACTTCTGCCTTTATCCCTGCCCTGGTAGCAGCAGACCACCAAAGATAAATTCTATGTCATATGATAATCTGAGAAAGCAGAGAGTAATGAAATTTGGTAACAGCAATCCTTGCAGGAGTTCCTGGAGGTGCAGGAGCCTGTGAAAGCAGGTAGTCCTTAGCTCAGTTGAGGACCTGTGCTGTGCATGTGAAGGAGTCTAGGATAGTCCTCAGCATGACTATCAACACAGCAGCTTCCATGTGTCCCACTGCCTGTCCAGGCTGCCTTGTGACACCTTCTGCTATGCATCAACCAGCAATATCCCAAGCATAAGGACAGTGGGAAAAGGCAGTTTGTGGCTCAGAAGCACCACTGTGGAGGGAGTAATAACAAAGCCAGGATCTTTGGTGCACAGAGAGGACTACGAAGCCATAGCATCCGTCCTGCCATGAATGGTGTCCAGTGTGCAGCCCCCAACAACTGTTCATGTTTCCCGATGATGAAAAAAATGGGCTCTAGAGATAAATATCCCAAAGTTTCAGGCAGGAGGATGTCAGCTTGAATTGAGCCAGACTGTGAAGTGCCTTTTTGTTCCCTGGATTAGCTGAAAGGATGGGTATTGTCTGGAATTAAGAGAAAAGGACATTTTAAGCCTTTGTAAACATGTAGTGTCTTTAAGTAGGTTCAGTTTTTACCCTGTGTTCGTAATGGATCCAAGCAGACACTTGCATACGTGGGATCCTCTACCAGGTACCAGAGAGAAATATCCCACAGTTTCAGGCAGGAGGATGTCAGTCTGATTTCTGGCTAAATGAGGCCATGACTCTACCATAGGTTTTTAAACCTGTCCTTCTAATCTGAAGAACTGCTGGAAATACCATCTGCAACATTTTGATCAGTCAACAAGGTGAGGTTTGTCAGGGGAAGCAATCTCTTTTATTACACTACTCTGAAAAAGCAGAGGAGCTCCAGCAGCCAAACTCTTCCTCAGGTCAGCAAATGCATGGTTCTGTAATCACTTTTCTGGGAAGAAAATGGCCTCAGATGTAAGTCAAAACTGAAAACAAGCTGAAACTGCATAGTGCCCTGGAAAGTTTTTCTGTAAAATTTATACCACTTACTGCATTTTGGGTATTCAAAATTAATTGCAGCTTTAAAATCTCTCAGGCTTTCCTGGTGATCTGAAGAGTGATTAGTTCACCTGCTAGCAAATGCTTTAAAAGAGTTTATAAACATTAAAAATATATATTTTTTAGGAGGGAAATAGTAAATAGACTGACTATTCATAGAAACAGATGTGGTAAGAGTAGGAAGGACGAGCGCTTGCAACCAGTGCTCTTGGGCTACACAATGGATCTTTATTGAGTATCTATTGCTAACTATGCCCTATTATTTATTTATAGAATCACAGAATTGTCTTGGTTGGAAAAAGACCTCTAAGACTTCTAAGATCATCGAGTCTAACCATCAGCCTAACACCACCATGACCATTAAACCAAATTGCCATGTCTACATGCTTCTTGAACACCTCCAGGGATGGTGATTCCACCACCTCCCTGGGCAACCTATTTCTGACCACTCTTTCCATAGTGAAATTTTTCCTAATATCCAACCTGAGTCTCCCCTGGCACAATTTCAGGCCATTTCCTCTCATTCTGATAGTAGGGAGAAGACATAGTCATCGTTTATAATGATCTAGTCTACACACCTCTGCGGGAATCACAGAATTGTTTAGATTGGAAAAGACCCTTAAGATGATAGAGTTCAACCATTAACCTAGCACTGCTAAATCCACCATTGAACCATGCCACTAAGCATTACATCTCCACATCTTTTAGATACCTGCAGGGTTGGTGATTCTACCACTTCCCTGGGCAGCCTATTCCATTGCCTCACAACCCTTTCAGTAAAGAAATTTTTTCCTGATGGCTGATCTTAACCTCCCCTGACACACCCTGAGGCCATTTCCTCTTGTCTTATTGCCTGTTTCTTGGGTGAAGTGACCAACACCCACCTTGCTTCAACCTCCTTTCAGGTAGTTGCAGGGTAATAAGGTCTCCCCTGAGCCTCCTTTTCTCCAGGCTGAATGACTCCAGTTCCTTCAGTTGCTCCTTATAAAACTTCTTCACTAGACTCTTCATCAGCTTTGTTGCTCTTTGGATACACTCCAACACCTCCATGTCTTTCTTGTAGTGAGAGGAAGATGCTGTTCCACTCTTCTCACCATGGTTATTGACATTTCCAGCTCCAGAGCTGGGAAGGGTTTTGAAGAAGATCCACTCAATGTGTGCTCCTAGGGAGGACCCTTCTTCTCAGGCTGTGGCTGCTGGTCCCGAGCAGCAGTCCCATCTGCAAACAGTTATCTTTGACATGGCAAATATATCTGCCCACATCCTTTCCTGTGCTCCATTCAGACCTGGGCTGTAGTAGGAATACAGGGCAAATGCCATCACACACAATGGCTTACTTTCAGAGGTAGCTGTCTAGACCATTTCCTTGTGGGTTTGGCTCAAGAGGAGCCTTTTCACTGTGACTGCTGGAGCATGCAGGCAGAAAAAATGCTGGGCTTTCTGCAGGTGATGCTTTAGGAGCTGGGGGTGCATTGCAAGGGGGTTCCTGAGGATTATGCAGCAGCCTATTTCCTCCAGAGCCCTCTCCATTTGTGCTTTGCTGGGACATTAGCCTTGCTGTTTGCTGCGGAGAGTTTTAACAGTCGCCAAAACCATGGCTCCTAGAAGGTTCCATGGTGGCTGTCACCCCTCCTCAGGGCTGCCTGTCCACAGAGGAGTCAGCAGAGGGTGTTCCTGCAGCAAGGCAGCCTGCTCCCTCTGCCCTGCACCCCTGCCTCAAACAAAGTGCCCAGTAGGAAGCGTTGGTTTATAAATTATTAACCACAGTCCTCCAGCACGCTGGCAGACTCACATCTGTGGACATTTTATGTAAAAGACAAGTAATGGGAGAAGGTGAGATCTTCAAAGTGTCTTGTAACTCAAGAAGGTCTATACTGTATAAGCACAGGAGGCAGTGAGGGATTACAATAAGTTGTGTTTGGGCTACAGCGAGAGCCCCCTGCTCCTCGGGCCAGGGTTTGATTCCTGGGGCCGGCACGGTGCCTTTGTCAGCAGCCAGCTTCCTGATGGCAATGCATGAGGGAAATCCTGGAGGGAATATTTCAGCTGCTCCTTGTCCTTTCGAGTGGGCAGGCCACAGCCAGATGCTGAGTGTTTGCCTGCTGGCATTGCTGGTCACTACAGGACAGATTGGGATGTACAAAGGACAGGAGGATGGCAGAGGGGGAGCACAGCTAAGGGTTGAGTGCAGAAAGGACAGCTGCTGGGAGGGGAGGGAAGATAAAAGCAGAAGGAAAAAAGCAAAAGAATAAAGGGAGGAAATACTCCAAACACCTGCCATGGACAAATCTGCCAGCTTTTTAACATTTTTGGTTCCATGCTGTGATTGCTTTTCCGGGTGTTTTGAAAACTGCATGTGTGCCTTGTGTGTATGTGTGAAGAGGAGGTTGTAGGGATGCTTTGTGATGGGAATGCATCCAGTTCTGGAGCTACTGCATCCAGTTCTGGAGCCCCTTTTACAAGAGGGATATGGACATGCTGGAAGGTGTCCAGAGAAAGGCCACAAGCATGCTCAGAGGGCTGGAGCTCCTCTCCTATGAGGACAGACTGCAAGAGTTGGGGCTGTTCAGTCTGGAGAAGAGAAGGGTCCGAGGTGACCTTATTGTGACCTTCCAGTATCTGAAGGGGGCTAAAAGGAAGCTGGGGAGGGACTTTTTAGGATCTCAGGTAGTGACAGGACTAGGGGGAATGGAATAAAGCTGGAAGTGGGGAGATTCAGGCTGCATGTGAGGAAGAAGTTCTTCACCATGAAAGTGGTGAGACCCTGGAATGGGTTGTCCAGGGAGGTGGTTGAGGCCCCATCCCTGGAGGTGTTTAAGGCCAGGCTGGATGAGGCTCTGACCAGCCTGATGTAGTGTGAGGTGTCCCTGGCCATGGCAGGGGGGTTGGAACTGGATGATCCTTGTGGTCCCTTCCAACCCTGACTGATTCTATGATTCTGTGATTCTCAGAGCCTGCCATACAGATACTAGACTAGTCTGATGACTTGGAAGTGCCCTCAACTTGATGACCTGGATGATTTGCCATAAGCAGCTGGATTACAGGTTCTTTATCACCTCATTAAAGCAAATTAATCACAGGATCATAGAATGACTTGAGTTGGAAGGGACCTTAAAGATCATCTAGTTCCAACCTCCCTGCCATGGGCAGGGACATCTCCCACTAGATCAGGCTGCTCAAAGCCTCATCCATCCTGGTCTCTACAACTTCTCTGGGCAATCTGTTCCATGTCTCACCACCCTCATTGTAAAGAACTTCCTAATGTTAAATTCAAATCCAGCCTGCTCTAGTTTAAAACCATTGCCCCTTGTCTTATTGCCACAAGAAGGTCCCTCTCCAGATTTCTTGTAGACCCCCTCAGGTACTGGAAAACTGCTGTAAGGTCTCCTTCTCTTCTCCAGACTGATCAGGCTCAACACCCTCAGCCTGTCCTCATAGGAGAGGTGCTCAAGTGTTCTAAATACACCCAAATTCTTTGTCACTGTCCTGGGTTTTCTCAGTGTGACAAGAGGAATACATGCTGAGTGAGAATTTTAATAGTAAAGATTATATAAGGAACAAAAAGTCTCCAAGAGGTTGGGAGATGAGGGGAATGAGACTTTTTGTCCCTTAAATAATTTTTTACTATTAAAATTCTCCCTCAGCATGTCCTCCTCTGTTCACGTGGAGAAAACCTACGACAATTACAAAGCCTTTGGGTGTAGGCAATAAAATAAAATGAAAGCATTTTTGTACTATCTCACACTGTCAGCTCCTAAGGGATATTCTCATACCAGTGAGAATGGAAACAGACATAAATTAAGCTGTAACTACAGCTGACTAAATAATAGCCAGAGGTTTTTTTGTCGTGTTCTTCAATTAATACTTTTGCCATCTTCAGCGGGAGGAAATTGCTTGACCAACATAGTTTTGGGTGGGTTTTTTTTACTGCTATTAAAACAACTTTGACAAACACAGTGTTTGCCTGGAGTGACTGGCTGGCTCTGTATTCATATTCTGGTCTTTTAACCACTTCCTTAAAATCCCCTTTTCCTAAATGCTTGATATGTCTTCTTTTCAGAGGGATGTGTACAGGGCAGAGGAAAAAACACAGCACCCAAAGTAGCTGCCATTACTCTTGTAATGAGTAAGGCTTATTCCCATGCACTTTTCAAAGAATCACAGAAATATTCAGGTTGGAAAAGACCCTCAGGATCATCAAGTCCAACCAACAACCCTACTCTACAAAGTTTACCCCTAAACCATATCCCAAGCACCACATCTAAACCACCTTGAAACACATCCAGGCTTGGGGGCTCAACCACCTCCCTGGGCAGCACATTCCAATGCCTGACCACTCTTGCCATCAAAAAATGTCTCCTAATATCCAGTCTACACCTACCCAATTGTAGCTTGAGGCCATTGCCTCTTGTTCTATCACTAATTCCCTGTGAGAAGAGACCAGCACCAGCCTCTCCACAATGCCTTTTCAGGTAGCTGTAGAGAGCAATGAGGTCTCCTCTCAGCCTCCTCTTTTCCAAACTAACCATCCCCAGCTCCTTCAGTCTCTCTTCATCAGATTTATTCTCCAGGCCCTTCCCCAGCTTCCTTGCCCTCCTCTGCACTGTCTCCAGCACCTCCACATCTCTCTTGTATTGGGATACCCAAAACTGGACACAGTGCTCGAGATGTGGCCTCACCAGAGCTCACCCATCTCTCCTATCAGGGGTGTCATGCATCTGTGGGTTTTTTTTGTTTGTTTGTTTGGGTTTTTTTTTTTGTTTCTCTGTACTTGTAGACCTGTCTGCTCCTCCTAGAGCCCACTGACTGCAAGGGGATGTGAGGTGTGTGTGAGGAGATGCATCTGCCCCTGCAGACAGGGCTTGTAGTTGGAAAGCTATTTCAGTAGTGACCTTTTCTTCTGCTCTGCAGTAGAGCCTCCAGCCAGCTATCAGTGCTCTGGGAACAGCAATAGCCACATGCATCAAAACTGAGGTAGGTCAGTGCTGATGTGTAGTATACATTGAAAAGTAGCTGGAAGTTAAAGAATAGATGATAGCTGTGTAAGAACAGGGTTGTCTGGTGGATATGAGGCAGTTCAAATCCACTCTATCCAGTGCTGTTGACAGTCTTTATAAGCTCAGACTTCAAAAAACCCCCAGCAAGGTATACATCAGCTGTCCATGAAATCAGGGGGATTTTGGCTCCTGCTTATCTCTCAGTTTCCATGGATTATCTTCACCAATGACACTATTAACTTGTCCTACCTTCAGAAAACTGCCAATCAGAGCATTTCCCCAGACCTAATTGCTCTGGATATTTATTATCCAGTTGAGCCAGACTGTGTGAAGTGACTTTTTGTTCCCTGGATTAGCTGGAAGGATGTGTATTGTCTGGAATTAAGAGAAAAGGACGTTTTAAGCCTTTACAAACATGTAGTATCTTCAGTTTGAGTAGGTTCAGTTTTAACCCCATGTGCATAATGGATCCAAGCAGACACTTGAAAAGACTGTAATTGCAGCATTACAAAGTGAAAATGCAGATTTTGCATGCAGAAAACTTTTCTGTGGCAGCCTGTATCAGGAGTAGTGTGGTCAGCAGGAGCAGGAAAGTCATTCTGCCCTGTACTCAGCACTGCTCAGGCCGCACCTTGAGTACTGTGTCCAGTTCTGGGCTCCTCAATTCAAGAAAGATGTTGAGATTCTTAAATGTGTCCAGAGAAGGGCAACAAAGCTGGGGAGGGGTCTGGAGCACAGCCCTGTGAGGAGAGGCTGAGGGAGCTGGGGGTGTTTAGCCTGGAGAAGAGGAGGCTCAGGGGAGACCTTATTGCTGTCTACAACTATTTGGAGGGAGATCATAGCCAGGTGGGGGTTGGTCTCTTCTCCCAGGCAACCAGCAACAGAGCAAGAGGACACAGTCTCAAGCTGTGCAGGGGGGGGTTAGGATTCAGCTTAGAAAGAAGTTCTTCCCAGAAAGGGAGATTGGCCATTGGAATGGGCTGCCCAGGGAGGTGGTGAGGTCAGTGTCCCTGGAGGTGTTTAAGAAAAGCCTGGATGAAGCACTTAGTGCCAAGGTCTAGTTGACTAGATAGGGTTGGGTGATTGGTTGGACTTGATGATCTTGGAGGTCTCTTCCAACCTGGTTGATTCTGTGATTCTGTAATGCTGAGTTACACCACACATGATGCCTGAAAGAGCTTTTTTTCTCCCTGTTTTCAATGACCTGATCCCAGAGTAATACAGACACACGATTCAATGGTGAAATTCCCATGTACTGGCCAGGATGGGAACCTAGAAACCAAAATATCTGAGTTGTTACAGTATTTCCCCTGTATCAGGACTGCTTGCATGCATCAAGGTTTCTTTAATGGACTACATTGAAGGACTACTATGTGTGCTCAACAAATTGCAGGATCAGCCTGCCTGCCAAAGGACTAATGTAGAATTGAAGCTGCTTGACTTGGCCCAACATAGAGTGTACTGGAAAAAAGCTGCCATGACATGGCAATGGGAAGTCTTTGGGTCTGGCTCACATGGAGCAACAGATTAATATTGGGTGGCTGAAGGGTTCTTGCCATGGGCCATGTTCACCAGCCAGTTGAGGGAGCTGCCTCTCCACAGGAAGGTTCCTATCTACAGGCAGTTCCCTCCTTGCTTATGGCATTGAGGGGTACTGAAATTTGGGCTGATTTCAGATTTGTTTGCACTTTGGTGGGGAGGGAATCCTTCNGAATCTCCTTCTCTGGAGACTTTCCAACCCCGCCTGGATGCATTCCTGTGCAGCCTAACCTAAGTGACCCTGCTCTGGCAGGGGGGTCAGATCTGATGATCTCTTGAGGTCCCTTCCAACCTCTGATACACTGTGAGACTGTGATCCAGTACCTGAAAGGAGCCTACAAGAAGGATGGAGAGAGGCTGTTTACGAAGTCCTGCAGTGACAGGATGAGAGGCAATGGCTTCACATTATAAGAGGGCAGATTTAGATTGGGTATTAGGAATGAGTTCTTTGCTATAAGGGTGATGGAACACTGGAAAAGCTTGCTCAGGGAGGTGGTTGGGGCCCCATCCCTGGAGATATTCTAGGTGAGGCTCAACAGGGCTCTGGGCAACCTGATCTAGTGGAGCATGACCCTGCTAACTGCAGGGGGGTTGGACTGGATGACCTTCAGATGTCCCTTCCAACCCAGACCATTCTATTACTCTATGATTCTAGGTCAGCCCCAAACTAAAACATTCAGAGATTTTTGATGGACAGCACAGTTAAAATCCTAAAATGTTAGGAACATCTGTATGTTTGGGGACTTCTTAAACTCTTTTTTTTTTTTAAATAAAAACTAGAATGAAAGGGTGTTTTGGAATGAAATCTCTTTTAATTAGGAAGCAAAAATATTTATTCTAAAGTGCAACTGTGAACAGTTAGAATAAAAAAAATAAATATGAAATATAAAAAAAAAACCCTCCAATATTTCCCAATGTGTAAGCCACTTGTTAAAAGCAAGATGTGTTCATAAGCTATGCACTCATAAATCTGATGTCTTCATAAATCTAATGCTGTCAGGTCTACCCCTATGCAAAGAAAACAAAAATTCACAACTACATCAAATCAAACCCCCTTTTAATCTTATTCTAAAGTAAAAAGAATGCCAAAGAATATTTTGATGCTCCTCCTGTGACCAGTTGCTCAATCCAGCTGCAAGCTTAACTGCTGCCATTAGATGCATGTTTCGACAAAATGGCATCATGCAGTTAAATTTCAGCATGGAAACACAAAATTAGTCATTGCCTATTGCTTGATCAGTGATGACTTGAAATCTTAGCTCACATCTTAGAGCTATCTTGATACTTGCAGTAAATACTGTGTCTGGCCTGTAACCTGAAGAGGAAATTACTTTACAGTGAAGAAATAAGCAACCAAATTGCAAACTGTTTGTAGAATGTTTGGAATTAGAAAGAAAAAAAAAAAAAGCAAGAAACCAAACCACAATTAAGATCAGTAACCAGGCTGTTAGCTATGGATACATCAAGGACTTTTAGTTTGAATGTTTCTCTGCAGGGCTGGGAGTGGCAAGATAACTGCTAGAAAGCAGCTCTGAGGAAAAGGACTTGGGGTGCTGGTGGATGAGAAGATCACATGAGCCACCAGTGTGCACTTGCAGCCCAGAAAGCCAACCAGAGCCTGGGCTGCATCAAGAGAAGTGTGGCCAGCAGGTTGAGGGAGGTGATTCTCCCCCTCTACTCCGCTCTGGTGAGACCACACCTGGAGTACTGTGTCCAGTTCTGGAGCCCCTGTTACAGGAAAGATCTGGACATGATGGAACGTGTCCAGAGAAGGGCCACCAGGATGATCAGAGGGTTGGAGCTCCTCTCCTATGGAGACAGACTGAGAGGGTTGGAGTTGTTCAGTCTGGAGGACAGAAGGCTCTAAGGAGACCTATTGTGGCCTTCCAGTATCTGAAGGGGGCTACAAGAAAGCTGGGGAGGGACTTTTTAGGGTGTTGGGACTAGGGGGAATGGAGCAAAACTAGAAATAGTTCTACTAGATTCAGATAGGGTAGATTCAGATTGGATGTTAGGAAGAAATTCTTCCCCATGAGGGTGGTGAGACACTGGAACAGCTTGCCCAGGGAGGTGGTAGAAGCCTCATCCCTGGAGGTTTTTAAGGTCAGGCTGAAAGTGTCTCTGAGCAACCTGATCTAGTGTGAGGTGTCCCTGCCCATGGCAGGGGGGTTGGAACTGGATGATCCCTTCCAACCTTGACAGTTCTATGATTCTGTGAACCTGAAAATGTAGAAGCCTTCATCAGAGGTTCATGAAAAATGTAGAGCCTTGAGTTTTATGGATTTGGAGTTGAATTCATATCTATAGTTCAGTGGCAAAATATTATTTTGGTGTCACAACCATTTTTGGTAAAATGTTCTTTCTTGTATATCTGTTGTGCATAAAATTAACTAAAACCCTGAGTACAGGGAAATGCTTTCCCTTTTCTGCTACTTGGCTCTTTCTTGACTTGTTGAATTTACTGATTCAACCCCTTGGACTTCCAAGAAATATAGTGGCTGGCAAAGATCAGCACAGTCTCTGATTAATACAAGAGCCATGGCTGTATGAACCTGAGATCCTTTTGTTTCAAGAAAACAATAGGAAGGCTTCCACTTTGATTTTTTTTTTGGGGGGGAGGGGGAGGTGTGTTTGGTCATTTTTTTTCCTTTTTAATGGACAGATTCTCTTGGGCTAAGCAACATGATGCCTGTACAGTCAACAGAGCCCAAAGAAGTGAAAGGAGTTGGGTCTGTTCCAAGTCTATTTGTTCCTGGAGTGATTATATGGAGTCTCCATATGTATGAGAACTGAGGGGTTGCCATAGAGCCTATGTGACACAACTGAGAATGTAGTTTCTTGAGTCAAATCACAGCAGAAAATCTCCTATTTGAGGGGTGGATCAGAGCTAAACAGGATGTTTAATAATTTGAGCAGCATTAGATGCACTGAGTAGATGAAATCTTATTTTGGGGAATAGTTCTTACCACAACAAGAGATTCTGTCTTTATTCCTTTGAGACTGAGGGGAAGAACTGGGGATTATGTATCACTTAAATGTGCCACACACATTGTCTCTGAACACTCTGGTAAAGAGAAAAGCACTTTCTAAGGTCATGGCTTCCTCTTGCTTAGTTGGATAACTTTCAAGTGAAAACAACAAAAAAAAAGAAAGGTTGAAAAATTAATAAAGGAGGGGAATTTTTACATGTTTCACATTACCTTTGTTTGTTAAGATGGAGTATGATGTGTGGAAAAAATGTAAAATCTTTAAGGCATCTTTTAATATTTTAGTTACCTGAAATATTAACTGATTTATTAGGTTCTATGATATTGGATCCAGGTCAGTACAGGAAATACTCAGCTGCAGTGAGTTGCTACAAAAAAATAGGTCAGACTATCCATATATCTTCTTATATTATTGGGAAATTGCTTCCCAGATAGCACTGTAAGTAGAAATGTGAGGGGTTTTTTTTGCATCTCACTGTTTCCCCAGTGGTTGCATTGTGACTTCCTGCACATGCTGTTTGAATGCCTCTCTGTCCTAGTCCATAAAAGATTTCACTTTGTATTCCCCAGAATATCATGAAATACAGAACCAGTGATGTTTTCCAGTTTAGGAGCAGAGCATATTGGGACATTCTAGGGAAAAAAAACCTCTTGGTTACATACTTGTGGAACCTTATCATCTGAAAGGCAAAAAGAGCTTCAAAAGCTAGAGATGGACTGCAAGGATTGTAGCCTTGAATGTCCTTTTAGACTTAGGTGCTCTGTCACCCTTTTTATACATCTCCAGTACCTCTGTGGATTGGCCAAAGTAGTTTCTGATAACTTTGGGAACATTGATATTTCTATGCCCCATTATGGTTAATGCCTTCTATGTCAGAAGGTGATTCTGTGGTGTAGTTGATTGGTGAGGCTTGGAGAATGCAGGGATGGCTGCATGGGTAAGGTGCTCTTTTTATCCCATAATTTACTGGAATAACTTGAAATGTAAAACCACCTTCTAAACCTGCTCAGTCCTTTGTTTTTCCATTGTTCCTGTTTAGGGCTATGCTCTTTCAGTGGAAAAAGGCCCACAGTGTCCTTTGTCTTCATGCATAGCCAGCAGGTCAAGGGAGGTGATTCCCTCCTCTACTCTACTCTGCTGAGATCCCACCTGGAGTACTGTGTCCAGTTCTGGAGCCCCTATTACAAGAAAGAGCTGGAGGTGCTGGAATGTGTCCAGAGAAGGGCCAGAGGGATGGTCAGAGGCTGGAGCTCCTCTTCTATTGACACAGGCTGAGAGAGTTGGGGTTGTTCAGTCTGGAGAGGAGAAGGCTCTGAGGAGACCTTATTGTGGCCTTCCAGTTTCTGAACGGGGCTACAAGAAAGCTGGGGAGGGACTTTAGGATGTTGGATAGTGATGGGACTAGGGGGAATGGAGCAAAACTAGAAGTGGGTTGTTTCAGATTGGATGTTAGGAAGAAGTTGTTCCCCATGAAGGTGGTGAGACACTGGAAGAGGTTGCCCAGGGAGGTGGTAGAAGCCTCATCCCTGGAGGTTTTTAAGGTCAAGCTGAATGTGTCTCTGAGCAACCTGATATAGTGTGAGGTGTCTGGAGTGGAACTGGATGATCCTTGGGGTCCCTTCCAACTCTGAAAATTCTATGGTTCTATGCTGTATTAGATACCTTTTTTCTCCTAAAGCTCAAATGAGAGGACTCGTACCTATCCCTGAAGACCTTGCCTAGCTCATTTCAGCTAAACTTGTATTATTATACCTCCAACTGACAGAACAGTGGTTACCTCCATTTGGACAGGACAGAGTGGTGCTGCTTTGTTTTGTGGCTGAGAAGAAACACAAGTGAAAAGAGTTTGCCCATTTTTATTTAGGGCAACGGACAGTTTGCCCATTTAGGCATAGTTTGTCTATAGGGCAAATGCAGTTAACTCTTAATTGAGTTGCTATTACTTGATGGTGCTCTGCTTGCCTTCACTGGAACCTCTTCAGTGACTGGACAGTTCTGCACAGTGTCCAAGTCTCACACCTGCAAAGCAGCAACAACCTTGCTCACCTCTCATCTGGAGGAGAACTGGATTCCAGGCTGGCTCCACTCTTGCTGGGTGAGCCCATCAGAGGCCATACAGGGCTGTGGAATGTGAGAGGCAAGTCTCTGTCAGTGCTGGCACAAGCATTTGCAGCACTTCCAAGCTAAGTGAGAACCTGTGGCTGTTAATAAGAAGCCTGTCCCTACAGATTAGTTCTCTGACATCAAACAGCTTTCTTTTCCAATCCATATATCTCCTTTTAAAAAGTTGCCTCTGAATCAGTCACTGAGAACATTAAAAGTTTATTTCTATCTCTGGATGGACACATAATGAATTTTTATAGAGGAAAAACCTCTGCTTTCTCTCTTTCACATTGCCAGTTTTCCTGCTGCTTTATTCCTCATGGAACAGAGCAGCTGTCAGGAACGTGCATGTGCCTCTGTGTCCAAAGTGACAAGCAACAATAATACAGGAGGGAGATAATTAGCATCTTGCTACTTTTCTCTTTGTACTGTGCTGCTTACACATGTATTTACTAACATGCTGCTCTCTCATGGCTCCCATTAGAGTTATAAAGTTTTCCTACATATGGACCTTTAAGCTTTTCTAAGCACAAATTTGACTTTTATTAGAGAAACTTGATGTAAGACAGTAATTTCAAAACTGACTTATTGCACACTTATTGGCTCAATTTGTGAAGTTTTATAAGATGCCATTATTTAATTCCCAGAGCCTGCTCACAGCTGCTGCTGCTCTTCTTGGAACACCTTTTCGCTTTGGCAAAACTGCAGTTGGTAAACAGACAAACAGACCATTCAACACTCAAACAAAGTATCCTGTATGCTTCTGCAGGTGATCTTAATGCCTGCTTGAAGGATTGAGTCAATGCTTTTGAACAGTGTGGCAGTTTTAGGCTGATGCCTAGGAAATTTTCCACAGATCTTGAGTAGAAAGTGGTAGAATGTAAACAAATTACCATTGGATGCAAATGAAAAATAATGATAAGGTCTAAATAATCCCATGGGATTTATGATTAACATAAAGTTAGTTGTATAAACTAACTTTGCTCTCTTTCTTGGCTCTTTGCTCTGGCAGATACTAGCTGGTAGCTTCTGCTTGGCTGTTGCTGACCTTGGTTGTGTTCTTCCTGTGGCTGAGTACTAACAATCTCCTCTCTGCTCTTGTTCTCTTTTCCCTTGTAGAGGAGGAGGGAAGGGGGCAGAGAGAGAGAAGCTATTGGTAACCCCCTGGTTTTTGTCCAGGGGGGTTCTTGTGTTGTTTATAAATTGCAAATAGATGTAAATGTTGTCTATTTTGTATATATTCATTGCATTTCATATATCTAGATTGTAGTTTTGCTTGTAAGTATAGCTTCATTTGCTTCCATCCCACAGAGCTAGTCTGGCAATTTTGTTTTGGGGGGTAATTCTCTCAAAGTAGCTGGGGGGTAATTTCAACCCACCACACAGAGTCTGCTGTGCATGGCCACACAGGCAGTGGGTTATCTCTGAGGCCAAGATTCCCTGTGGTGTGGTTGGCACAGTGAGTGTGACTAGAAGTGTGGTGTGGTACACTCATGCTGAAGATAGTTTTAAACAAGGTGGCTGAAGTACTGGGAGCAGGCCAGTGGCCAGGTTTGGGAAACCCAGCTGAGAGGCTTGGCTAAGTTTGTGGACAGTCACCTTGCTCTCTGCACTGCCATGGTCATTTGTACACCTCCAAGCTTCTCAGCAGTACAATTCCATGCTTCTGCTGCACAGAGGAAGAAGAGGAGCAGCAGGACCAGGGATGTGCTCCAGGAAAGGTCTGACCAGCTCTCTCAGCAACAGGCATTGCCCCACATGTCTTCACCTCAGGTACAGCAGCAGCTGAGCAGGGCAGGTGCCAGAGCTGTGGGTGTTTTCTGCAGCCATTACTGTGCCTATGCTGGTCTCTAGCCACAGGTCTGCAGGATGGTGAGATTCAAACTAGTTCCAGCATGCCCACATTGTCTCTATTGAGGCTCCCAGGCAGATGGAGGTGAGGAACTAATGACATTTGGTAAGGCTGGGTTGGAGGGCACAGAATCGTAGAATCACAGAATGTTAGGGGCTGGAAGGGACCTTGTAAGATCATCCAATCCAACCACCCTGACAGAGCACCTTCACCTAGAGCAGATCACACAGGAACACATCCAGGTGGGTTTTGAATATCTCCAGAGGGGGAGATTCCACAACCCCCCTGGGCAGCCTGTGCCCCTGAGCACTGTGCTAAATTGTTAAACCAGGAGTAAGCAGATCCTTGCTAGCCTTTCTATCCTGCACCCAAGTGCTCCCTCAGTATGGAGAGACTGTAAAACTTTGTTATGAGATGTTTGTTCTGTGTAACATCTCTGAGACTGCACTGCTCATGAGAGGTCAGTTTAACCTTCCTAAGTGTTTGGTGAAGAGACCCAAACCGGACTGTGAGAGGCCTACATTTATTTTAATTGCTATCATCTCGCACCATTCACAAGATCTACAGTTCCTGGCTGTCATCACAGGGCTTTTTCTGGAATTGCTTCCTTTGAAGAACTAAGCAAGCACTGACCCAGCATTACACTGTTTTGGGCTGAGGGAGTTGATAAGGAAGGAGGAAACACTAGTGGCTCTCTAAGTCATTCTAGCATTTGGTTGATGTTGTCTTCAGTCTTATTCACCTATCTCCAAGGAACCTGCCACAATGACTGGTAGCTCTTTCTTGCTGTAGCTGATTTTCTTTTCCATATGTCTCAGCTTTCCTACCTCTGGTGCAAGAAACCATAAGAAAGCAAGCAAAACCATTACACTGCAAAACCCAAACGTGAAATGTTCTCATGTGCACTGTGTGTGTGTGTACTTCAAAGTGTGGCTATTTAGAGAGGTGTAAAAAGGCACAAACCAGCCAGATTCTTTTCAGCAGACATGTGTAAGGCTGCCTTGATTAGGGGGCTGGTCCAAGATGCTCCTTCACTCTGTAACCACCAAGACCTCCAGGCATCTCTGGAGGGAGGTGCAGAGCAGTAGACTGGAGCCCTAAGTCAGGAGGTGTAAGTGTAGCTGCACCTTCTAACTCTGCCTCTCTAGCACCATCCTCAGCATGGATTTATTTTTTACTTCAAACTTCTGTCCAAAACACACTATTGAAACTAACCCTCTAAGATGCAATTTCAGATCAAAGGTGCTGATATAACTTTAATTACTCTTGCATTAATGCTAGTGATTCAGCTTTGTTGAAATATTCCAAGTTACTTCATTAAATATGCCCATTTATAGAGTGTATAATCAGGGTAACCTGATTCTGTGGCTGTCCTAAGGGGAGCATAGCTTAGTTTCTGAAACTCAGGGTAATTTCCTCTGTAGACTTGTCACCCTTCTACCAGCTAATAAGTAAAGTATGCTGGAGATTAAAAACACTATTCAAGATACCAGGTGATAATTTGGCAATCCTGTGATGGGAGCATGGGTTTTCACTGCTTGTTCATTTGCTTTGTAGCATTTTGGTCTGTAACTGTAATGTTCAAATTCAATGCTTGGCAAGATGTCCTATGAGTTACTAAGCTCTTTGCAGAACATTAACATGTTCCTGTCACTGTGGAAAGCTAAAGATCACTCACACCCCAGTAGCTTGTTTCTAACGGTGGTTGGCAGCAGGCATGAAGTGACAGAATGCTAATGCAAGGGACACAGAGCTTCATCCACTGTCCCAGACTCCAGAAACCAGTGGCTTACCTGCACTGACATCCACTATGGTTAATAACCTGAGATAGACCTAGCTCCTACAAATCTGTATGATCCTTTTTGGCCTCTATAACTTAACTGCATGTTGTGTTAAAAACTAGTTCTGCATGGGTGTTGTAGGCATCTGGAAGTTTCCCAGGTTGCACAAGGCTAAGGCTAGGTCCAAGGCAAAGAGTAAGTTACGATACTGTTGGTGGCTCTCTAACATAATTTTTCTGCCCTCTCCAGGTCTTGTACTGCAGTGGTACAAAGCTGGTGAAGGGCCTGGAAAATAAATCTGATGAAGAGAGACTGAACAAGCTGGGGCTGTTCAGTTTGGAAAAGAGGAGGCTGAGAGGAGACCTCATTGCTCTCTACAACTACCTGAAAGAACCTTGTGGAAAGGCTGCTGCTGGTCTCTTCTCACAGATAATTAGTGATAGAACAAGAGGGAATGGCCTCAAGCTACAACTGGGTAGGTTTGGACTGAACATTAGGAACATTGGGTTGAGGCAATCCCAAGCACAATTCCAGGCTGGGCAATGACTGGCTTGAGAGCAACCCTGAGGAGAGGGACTTGGGGGTGCCAGTGGATGAGAAGCTCAACAGGAGCTGTCAATGTGCACTTGCAGCCCAGAAAGCCAACCAGAGCCTGGGCTGCAGCAAGAGAAGTGTGGGCAGCAGGTCAAGGGAGGTGATTCTCCCCCTCTACTCCACTCTGGTGAGACACTACCTGGAGTACTGCATCCAGTTCTGGAGTCCCTATTACAAGAGGCATATGGACATGCTGGAAGGTGTCCAGAAAAGGGCCATGAGGATGATCAGAGGGCTGGAGCACCTCCCCTGTGAGGCCAGACTGAAAGAGTTGGCACTGTTCAGTCTGGAGAAAAGAAGGCTCTGAGGTGACCTTATTGTGGCCTTCCAGGATCTGAAGGAGGCTACAAGAAAGCTGGGGAGGGACTTTTTAGGCTATCAGGTAGTGATAGGACTAGGGGGAATGGAATAAAGCTGGAAGATTCAGACTGGACATGAGGAAGAAGTTCTTCACCAGAGTGGTGAGAGCCTGGAATGGGTTGTCCAGGGAGGTGGTTGAGGTCCCATCCCTGGAGGTGTTTAAGGCCAGGCTGGATGAGGCTCTGGCCAGCCTGATGTAGTGTGAGGTGTCCCTGCCCATGGCAGGGGGGTTGGAACCTTGTGGTCCCTTCCAACCCTGACTGATTCTATGATTCTATGAAAAAATTTTTTACAGCAACAGTGGTCGGGCATTAGAATGTGCTACCCAGGGAGGTGGTCAAGTCCCCAAGCCTGGATGGTGTTTCAAGGTGACTTGGATGTGGTGCGTGGGGATGTGGTGCCTGGGGATATGGTGAACTTTGTAGAGTAGGGTTGTTAGTTGGACTTGGTGATCCTGAGGGGCTTTTCTCACCTGAATGTTTCTGTGATTCTTTGATTCTGTAGTTACCCTAATAGACCACTCTCAGGAGCTGCACTTATTTTTCCTTCCTAACAATAGTGTGTTTTGACACTCAAATGCCTACACTATAACCCACTATCCTCACATCCACCCCCAGCACGCTGCTTGTGCAGTGATTGTTTTCTGTGCCAGTTGCATTTCTAACTCAAAACTATTGGAAAACTCAGGAAAGGATAAACCTGGTCCAAGGACCACATGGACAACAGTTTTGTCTGTAAAAGCCCAGATCCCCCTAGAGCTTTTTGAGACCTGCACCGCTGCCCTTCTCTGTGCCTAATGAGGCCTGTGGGCATCGAGCTGATTTAGTGGAAACTAACAGTCAGGGTTTAAGTATGCTCTGCTGACAGCTGACTTTACTTGCTAGAGCTGTTGCACAAGGCTTGTGCTAATGATTAAAGCAGATGGACAGGAGGAAGAAAGCAGAAAGCTCGAATGTGTGAGAGGTGAAAGGGCAGGAGAATTAGCCCAGAGATTTCCTGTGGTCTGTGGGTGTTTTGTGTTGTGTGCTAAGTCAGAGAATTGGCTCTAATGAATGAGAGCGCTGTGCTGCCCCAGCTTAATTACAGCTCGCCTTTTCCTCCTGCCACAGCGGGAGCGGGCATTACTTTAGATGTGCTTGTGGCACGGCATAAAATGGCTTCACTATGCCTTTCTGGAGTCTTACTCTGCAAATTGTTTCATCTGGGTCGACCCTGTGAAGGGCCAGGCTGTGAAATGTCTCCCAGGCTGAGAGCAGCGTGGCATCGCACAGGGCGGGTGAGGAGGCTTTGTCTGGGCTGCTCTCTTAGTTGTTGTGTGGCCACAGTTGTTGCCTCTGCTGTACTAAACTTTGCAGAATTCTTCTTTAAATTGCCCTTTGTGTGGCCATACTGGTGTCTTTAGTTATGGCAAAAGGCAGAGAAAGCTGGGTCTGTTGAGCCTGGAGAAGGGGAGACTGAGGGGGTGGATCTCATTAATGTTTATCAATATCTAAAGGGTGAGTTTCAGGAGGATGGAGCCAGACTCCTAGTGGTGTCCTGTGACAAGATACGGGGCAATGGACACAAACTGGAACAGAGGAGGTTCCATGTAAACATAAGGAAAAAATTCTTCACTTTGAGGGTGACAGAGCACTGGAGAGGTTGTGGAGGCATTCAGAGCCCACCTGGATGCGACCCTGTGTGATTTACTCTAGGTGATCCTATTCAAGCAGTGGGATTGGACTTGGTGGTCTTCATCCAACAATTACCATTCTGCAGTTCTGTGATTTGTCAGTACTGAGCAGCTACTATGCCCTCTGCCATGTCCCTTGTCCACCTTAGAGGGGAACACAAGGAAGGCTTGGGGAACACAATCAGCTTGTGCACAAGGGTCTGGTCACATGAAGGGCATACTCTAGGTACAGGCTGTTAGAAGGATAAGCAATCCCAGGGTGAAGCTCTGAGGTGCATGTTTCTTACCACCTCATTCTTATACATTTCCCATTGTGTTTTAAGATGGCCTTATTGTCTGTATAAAAACTGTACCTGATGTTAAACCTTGTTTTCTCACCTTCACTCATGTCCTGTGCTGAAATACTCTGTGCTCTCCTTTTACCTTTTGCTCAGGTTTAAATATAACCTTGGATTTTCCTGCATGGCACCCAAAAGACCCTGATTCTATTTTTCAGTTGCCAGAGTATCTCTGCAAATGAACTCATAACAACATCATATTCTGTTTTACATAGTCACAGTGATACCAACATGTTGTCCTTTACCTTCCATTGATGAAAACATTAAAGCCATTTTAATTCTAAGAAAAATTGCAGTACAAGTGCTGCTATATTTACTCCAGCATCAACTGCACTGCAAACTAAATTGAATGCATTCTTCTGTCAAGGAAAACATCTGCAATTCAAAGCAAAAAACTGTGTTGGCTTTGGTGAATTTTATAATTTAAACCTGAGAGGAAATTATGTTCTGTGAACATGAGAGAAAAAAAAAAAAAAAGAGTAGTGCTACCTGCCCAAGTTCTTTAAATTTTGTTATTTAGTATCTGTTTTGTCTGTGTATCTGTATTAGCTTGAAGAATATTTTGTTTTCAAATTAATTATTTCACTAGATAGAAATTGAATCGATGCAATAGTGTCAATGAAACAGTGAAAAACTGTTTGCAGCTTACATTCTCTAAAACTATTCTGTATGGAAAAAGAAACACTCAATGACTCCAAATAATAATGACAATGATGATACAAGGAACAGCTCTGACTTTTGCAATGCACTGGAATTTTCCAGGATTAGACTCTCTTTTCTGCATCTTTCTGTTGCTATTTTATTGTTGCTATTTTATTGTTGCTTTCTCTTGCCTATTCCCTGTAATTTAACATTTGGAATAGTAATTTAACCTCTCCAATAAAACCATGAGAGCTTCTCTCTCTTTTCGATTGGGAGGCTCTGCATATTTTTGGCAAAAATATTTCTCTCTTCTGGAAGAATCTATTTGTAGTGAAGAAATCTACCTTGAGAAACCTGAGGATTTTGTGCACTCTGGTGAAGATAGGACAATAAAGATCAGGAAAAGCCTTGTACCAAAAATCAGCAGGCAAACTAAAGCCACAGATAAAATATTTTGTAGAGTTTGGCACAAGATTAAAAAAGAACCCAACCAAATTCACTTTTGTTCCTGTAAAAAAAAAAAAAGGAAAAAAAAAAGGAAAAGAAAAAGGAAAAGAAAAAGAAAAAGGAAAAGAAAAAGAAAAAGGAAAAGGAAAAGAAAAAGGAAAAGGAAAAGAAAAAGAAAAAGAAAAAGAAAAAGAAAAAGAAAAAGAAAAAGAAAAAGAAAAAGAAAAAGAAAAAGAAAAAGAAAAAGAAAAAGAAAAGCAAAAAAACCCCAGCAACTTTTGTTTCAATAATGTCTCTCCAGCTTTGATTTAAGCTTTAGTTTCATTCAGAGGAAACCACTTAGCTTTGTCTGGTTTGAGAGCCATAATCATACGAAACAACCACATTTTGCCAAACATAATAAATCAGCCCAAGTTCAGTCTAAATTTGTCTCACATTTTTTCCCAAATTCCATAAATATTTAGCAGGTTTAACTAAGACTTGAGGTTCCTAATGGATTCCCTGACTATGTTTGTCCTCCTTTGGTGGTTTGGTGCAGAAAGAAAACAGTTCTGCTGAAATCTAGGAGGTGATGACCAAGAGAAGCAGATGGAGAGCTGCACAGACATGTTTATCTTGTCCTCTGAAGTATTTAACCCATGAAAATCTCTGTCGACTGAAGGATAAGTAGCAGTCTACCTCATCACAGGCATTATGAGCATTTTGATGGTACCCCAAGGCCCCAGTCCCCCAGCTGAATGAACTCTGCTCTGAGTGATGTCTGAATTCAAGTCACAGAATCACAGAATTGTCAGGATTGGAAAGGACCTCAAAGATCATCCAGTTCCAACCCCCTGCCATGGGCAGGAACACCTCACACTAGATTAGGTTGCTCAGAGCCCCATCCGTCTTGGCCTTAAAAATTTATTGAAATCCTTTAAATTCAATAATTTTCTTCTGTTTGGGTGGTACTATGGAAAATTATGAAAGTATGTGAGATACTTTTAATCTCTACTTATGCACAGGATCTTCTTGATATCACTGTATTTCTATGTATTTCACTGAGTTTGGGGACATTCCTTCCTATCAGTGGAAAGTTTCCTAGTTTGATGGCTATTCTTAATTTGTAGAGGAAACAGGGAACCATTGTGATCACGGGACAGAGAACTGAAAAATCCTGATTTATAATGGTGTTGTGAGGTTTGCAACACTGTATTTCATTTTATAACTGAGTCCTGCCCTCCATTCAGAATTGTTTCATTTTAGCTTCCCACTACGAATGTCTTTGGTTGAACTAACATTGTCAAATTTCCTTGAGTACACAGAATTGTGAAATTTTCCTCCTGGCAATTTTGGGATTTGGGAGTGTTAAAAACAAAATGAACAAACATGTGAAAAAAAATTAAAAAGGCAAAGCAATATTGGCAGTAATATGTGAAGCAATCTGAGACAGATTCTATGATTCCATGAGACAAATTGTGTGCATGGATTGAGGTTCATGGTGAGTTTTTTAAGACTTAATGTATAGTTTTTTTCTGCCATAGTAAGTTAATATTATTGCCACATTTGTGGACAAAAGCTAAAGAAATATTATTCTAAAATGTGTTATAGTCTACTTTTGCTTTAACCAATCTAGAGTTAATGGCAGAGACACAATTACAGCAGGGAAAATGCTATCTGCGCTTAATATTAATCACAGACTCACAGAATGTTAGGGGTTGGAAGGGATCTCTAGACATTGAGTCCAACCCCCCTGCCAAATCAGGATCACCTAGGGCAGGCCACACAGGAACACATGCAGGTGGGTTTTGAAAAGACTCCAGATAAGGAGTAATAGAAGTAGAGAGATGGTTTTAGCTACTTTCCACCACAAAACACACAACTAAAGTATTTCTTCTAGTGAAAACTAGTCCAGGCTACTGAATGTGCTTTTTTATGGACGCTTCAGCCCTGATTTTTGTAGAGCTGTGAGAGACTTGTGTTCCAAGAGAGACTGTGATGCAGCATAAGCCAACAGCACTGAGGATATAAGGCTGTCTTTCAGTCACACTGCACAGAGTAACATATGCTGGCAATTAGGAAAGACAAGGAAATTGGACCAGGCAATATGAACAGGTACTCAAAATATCTAGGGCTGGCTCCAAAGCCCCTGGTTTTGTTTAATTTCCATGCAATGCTTGTGGTAGGGATGCCAGTGGGACTTCAAGATAGGGGAGAGAGGATGTTGAGAATGTTGAGCTCAGCCTGATTTATGTTCAGACTCCACCTGTAGTCAGAGCTGTGTTGTGCTACTAATTTATCTCTGGATATAACAGTAGGGGACAACTGAATGTATCCAAAGCCAAGATGAACTTTTTTTTTGAGTTAACACATGAATCTACCCTCTGAGCCAGGGAAACAAACAAAACCCACCCCACTCTCTTTGCAGCTGTCCTTTTCATCTGTCTTTGGAAGGAAAAGCTGTGTGAAAAGCAAAGCATTTTCCCCCCAAATGTTCCTAAAAGTGTGTGGTATTGTTTTTCCAAAATCATCAGTTTTCTCACTTGATCACAGCTGCCCAGGTATTCATTCATCTCAGCTGTTTGTTCTGTATTTGTGCTAACAGCTCATCTTTGGAGTGTCTGTGAGATACATCACACAGACAAAGAGAAGACAGCACCCTTGAAAATTATGAAGCCAAGGGGAGAATCAAGAAAAGTGAGATTCAGACATTAAAAGCCAGCACTGGCACTTCAAATTCTGAGCACAAGGAACCTAGTGATACAGGGTAGCGAGGGAAAGATGCATTATATACTGCATCTTTTATTTCACTTCTGAAATGGCATGAGAAGGATTGATGGGTAAGATTAAAGGAGAACAGGAGGTGCCAGGACCAGAGAGGAATCCATGCCTAAACCCCTGAGTCAAGAAAATTATTTGTTACTTTCTTTTTCTGTCCTTTTCTCTGAGAAAGAGCTAGTGTGGAGAAATCAGCACTGCTCAGAGATTGCCCTCCCATGGCCCTGAAGGGGGCACGGGGAAGGTGAGAGGAGCCCCCCAGCCAAAGGCAAGGGGTGCCAGAGAATAATGAGTGCAGAAAGCCCAAGATGGAGGTGAAAGCTGAATGGAAAGTCAAGACCCATCAGTTTAGCAGGGAAAGCTAATTCGTGGAGGGGAGAGAAAGTTAACAAGAAAGGGAGTAAAATGTACTGAAGTCTAGAAAATTAAAGAAAAGGCTCTTGTAGAAAGAGGACAACATTTGCTCCATGTATGCTGAGAGAACTAAGCCTGGATGTGTGGGAGCCAGTCCAAGAGTGTAAGTTAAAAAAAGGGTAAGAAAACACACCAGCAGGAGTGCTGAATTGAGATCAAGAGCAGGCACCCTTGCAGGTCACTGGAAAATCAGCATCTGCCAGTCATTACTTCATCGTGACCACAGACATCTTCTAGCCAAAATGAAAAGAAAGAGCACAGGCATCTCAGATATCCTTGTGTGTGAATTCTAGATCCATGGTGATGTGCTGGTGATACTGAGTGAAGTTCTTAGGTCTGATTTACTTCATCAGAGAGACAGCACTTGAGCCCTGATTTTGGGCTTGCAACCATCTGCTCTTGCCATTGCATAACATGGGTGTCTGCCCCAGCCCTGCAGACCCAGCTCCCAGTGGAAAAAAAACAGGATTTGGCCTGCAGAACTAAGGGCAGGAGAATGCCCTTAGCTCCACAAAAAGAGAATTCAATGGTCTTCTGAGAAGAGATGCTTCATCTCAGTGTGGCAGTTGCTGCATGGCAAAGTCCTTGTAGAGCCCTCTGGAAGATACTAGTGGTGGAACCAGCCACTGTTTTCTCACATCTTGACAAAATTGCAGCAACAAATCACAAGCTGAAAATGAAGCAGAGGCCTGGGTTCCAAATGTTCTTTGTTTCATGGGGTGCAGGGAAAACAATGGCAGAAGCAGTTGGCAGGTCATATTTTAACGACCAAACTTTTCCATTGTGTCACGTTAATTTTCATAAATATTCATTAATGTGACACGCAGAGTTGACTTGTGTAACGGTTTGCAGTATCTGAGGCCATTCTGTTTGTCTGATTATTTTATCACTTGCACATCTAATAGTGACAAGTTGGGCAAGCTGGATGTCAGTCTGCTTTATTCCTCCAACTAATTCTGTTACTCCTTTCTTTTACTTGCTTTATTGCCCTCGTATTTCCTCCCTATTAAACTGTCTGGTAGAAGATTAGTTGAAGGAAACTCACATGGCACCCTGGCTTCTGCCTTTATAATCATCATAAATGTCTCATGTATAATGTCTTCTTTCCACATTATAGACACTACTCTTCATTCACCAAGGAATCAGAAAGCCTGGTGTATGATTCTACACTTGTAGAAGAAAATGTATTTACTAAGCAAGGCACCTCTAGGTTTGAGTGTGACAGATTAAAAGAATCACAGAGTTAACCAGGTTGGAAAGGACCTCTGAGGTCATCAAATCCAACCTATTAACCACCACTCGCTCTTAGACACTCTGAACCTGCTGGCAGTTGCCATCACTGTAGGACTGTCAGCCTCAGAGAGGTACAGGGCCATGGAAGGAGTAGTCACTGGGGTGGTGAAAGTAGGAGCATCATGAAGAGTCCAGAGGCAGATGCTGCTCAGTGACATTGTGCTTCTCCAATGAGCACCACATCATGTTTCTCCCTTAAACATCTGCCTGCTGCAGGCCTAAGCTGTCTATGTCCACTCAGCCAAGTCTTCCATTGTGCAGGCTTCCTATTTTCTCTGAATGATTCATATGGACCTTCTTGCTATGAAATGAAACAATCAGAAGACTTAGAGTGCAATTTCATTGTGCATGGCATGTCCATTTGTGGAGCAGGGAGCTTGGTCTTTATGTCAGAATAGGCTCCTTCTGCCATCAAACCAACCTCAGCAAAATCTCTTGGCTTGATTTCCAAAGTTACTGAACATCTATTGTTCTTGCTGACTTCAGCACATGGTGCAAAAGCTCAGCAAGAGCTCAGGAACTCTGAATGTCAGACTGGCTCTGTGACTTCCTGAAGTCTCCTGTGGTACTGGGAGGTCCACAGTCAGTCTGATGCTGGCATGAGACTGGTTGTTTCACTACACAGGAAGAAAAAAAAAAATAAACCCACTCATGCTCTGTGGCCAAACAGGCAATTGATGGGGGGAAATGCAGCAATGGCACAAAAAATGTGGTGCAAGCTGAGGCAATCATCACTCTAGCAAGCACAATGAACACCTTCTGGCTACATACATGGCTACATGTGTTATGCGTTAGAGTTACACATGTTAACTATAGCCATATATTTTTTCCTTCTGTAGAAATCGCCAAACTCTGGTACTGAAGGCCAGTTGACAGACAGACATAATGTGATCCACTGGATTCATAAGCCTATAGACACACGAGGCCCAGGATGACTGCTGAGCTGCTGACCAGTAGCTTGACCTTGGGTGACTTTCCTTCTTTGCTACTGCTGTTGGTCAACTGTTCCTTGCTGTTGTAAACTTTTGTCAGGAAACACCAGCAGGAGCTGGGGGAATAGAGGTAGCTATTTGCAGTGAGTGCTACTGCCTGCTGAAGATTAAATTTGCTTTAGGAGGGGCTGTGAAGTTGAGCAGGATGGCGTAAGAGGAGGGACAGGTGTCAATATGGAGTTAGTCAGGAAAAGAGACAAAGGCCAAGTATAGACTTAGGGATAACAAGGGTGTGAGGAGCTGTGGGAGGTTATTTTCCTCCAACCTTAATGATTCTATAATTCTATGAGTATTTATCTCCTTGACTCAAGACAGGATCTTCTGTGCCAAAACCATAACTGACAGATGAGCTGCTTCTTACAAAGGCCACCAGTACAAGGAACTGCACAATCTCCTTCACAAGTACCTTCCAGTTCTCAAGGATCCTTGTGGCTAGGGCCTGACCTCATTCTTCTCTGCTCCAACTTAAGCATGTTACTTGTCACTTCTAAAGGGAGATGACAAGAGTAAGAATAGGTCCTTCCCCTTTAGCAGCTCTCATTCCAAACATTCAAAGCCTTTAAAGCCTATTATCATTTCTTATCTGTTTTATTTTTTTTTCTAGTCTAAGCAGTACAAATTTTCTTCTCTTGTTTCCTTAATCTCTATTTGTTCTCACTGTCTTTCTCTAAGTCTCTCTCTTCACATCATTTTGAAGTGCTGCATCCAAGGCCAAGCTCAGTACTTCATCAGAAGTCCTCCAAGGAAGCCAACAGATATCTCACAAATGTCATTCTTGTTTACACCTACAGCATTCACCTTTCCTACAGTTCCCAGCAGCTACTAGTAGCTCACATTTGATGTCTAAGCCAGAGTTATCCATAGAGTCTTGTTTCTTGTGGGACATGCTGTATAACAAGCTGCTCCTCTGGAGGAATTTACAGCTGCTGGTTGCTGAGGAGTGAAAATGCTCTCAGAACAAACTAGGAAGGCAGTGCTTTGAAACGCTGTTAATTTTGAAACGGACCATTTTGTACTGAGCAGGAACTGGAGAACTTAGCACAAATAAAACTGTTATCCCAAGTCCATGGAGAGCTGTCTGGCCCTAAGGCCAGCTTGATTTAACCTCTGCTGGCCAGGCCCACGTAGCAAAGAAAGCTGCTGGAACAATAGTAGCAGCCGTAACGGCAAGGGAAAACAGAAGCAGCAAGGTTTGCAAGAACTGGATGCTGGCCATACATCTGGGCAAGCCCACTGCACACAGTCCCTGATGCAAGCCCTGCTCAGTGCAAACAGACGTGTGTGTTTAAGCCTAGCCTACCTGTAAGCTTCTAGAAACTGGAGGATCCCCTGGAGTGCCCTCCTTTAGCATTAGAGGATCATTTATTTCCATGCTGGAACATCATGGAGAAGGGCAATGTTAGGCTAGAAGGGAAGAGCTGCAGGGTCTTCTCACCACAAGGCTCCTTTTTGGCATTCCATCAGAAGCTGATGCCTTTTTTCCTTCACTCTTTGTATTTTCTTATTTGGGCATTAGGTTCAAATTATTAAATAAAGCAATACTAGTGGAAAAAAAAAGGTTAAAATCCTCCTCAACAAATAGTTTGAAGTGCTGTTTTATTTTTCACTCAGAGTCCTAGCAATAGCCAAGTCAATGAGAGCATTTGAGTTGCCCTCAGTCTGAAAAAATAAAACAGTTTGCAGAATGAAGTTTGCAGATAAAGTTTACTGGCTAAGGTTTACTCTTTCTTTTTAACTAAAACACAATCTCTTGATATGACTGTGGTTCGCAGAATGAAGTTTGCAGATAAAGTTCACTGGTTAAGGCTTACTCTTTCTTAATTAAAACACAATTTCTTGGTGTGACTGTGGTTTGCAGAATGAAGTTTGCAGGTAAAGTTCACTGGTTAAGTCTTACTCTTTCTTTTTAACTAAAACACAATTTCTTGGTGTGACTGTGGTTCACAGAATGAAGTTTGCAGATAAAGTTCACTGGTTAAGTCTTACTCTTACTTAACTAAAATACAATCTCTTGGTATGACTGTGGTTTACAGAATGAAGTTTGCAGATAAAGTTCACTGGTTAAGGCTTACTCTTACTTAACTAAGACAATCTCTTGGTATGACTGTGGTTTGCAGAATAAAGTTTGCAGATAAAGTTCACTGGTTAAGGCTTACTCTTTCTTAACTGAAACACAATCTCTTGGTTGAGGCTGGCTTACTCTTTCTTTTTAACTAAAACACAACCTCTTGGTTGAGGTTGGATTACTCTTTTTAACTAAAACACAATCTCTTGGTATGACTGTGGTTTGCAGAATAAAGTTTGCAGATAAAGTTCACTGGTTAAGGCTTACTCTTTCTTAACTGAAACACAATCTCTTGGTTGAGGCTGGCTTACTCTTTCTTTTTAACTAAAACACAACCTCTTGGTTGAGGTTGGATTACTCTTTTTAACTAAAACACAATCTCTTGGTATGACTGTGGTTTGCAGAATGAAGTTTGCAGATAAAGTTCACTGGTTAAAGCTTACCCTTTCTTAACTAAAACACAATCTCTCGATACGACTGTGGTTAAAGAGTACTCTGTGTGTGCATGTGAGAGAGAAAGAGAGAGGGAGGCACACAGCAGGTTTTATTTTCTTGCTTTTAATAGGGCTATTTTGCAAGGCTGAAAAAAAATTGTTAAACTCGCCTTAATTGATTGTTTAAAGTACCGTGGTAGATTTGCCTTTTAAACATAGCCCGTGGTTAAAGTTCTCCTTGCATTGTATTTGAAGTAGGTCCTTTGTGCTTTAAAATGAAAACTGTAAAACTTTTGGTGTTTAAGGCTTTCTGACTCCAAGTTAATTGTTTTCCTTTAATACGAGCAGAATTAAAGATATTAAAAATCGACTGCTGGAGCACATAATTGTGGCCTCCCATCTATTCTTCTCGTGGAAATGAAAGGAATATTGAAAGAGTTTCTATTTTACAATACCAGAGGTGGCCGAGCATTTACAACTCTATATATTCTTTTAGTTGAATTCTTCTAAACCTCACGCCTGGCCAGCAGTTTTCTCCCAGACGATTTTCATTTTCAAAACATTCACATCCAATAAACTACACGAAACATAGTGTGAGAGAAAAAAGGGGACAGGAAATGGCTCTGTTGCATGGTTATTACATCCTATTGCCTGTGGGTTGCTTTGTTATGAGTTTTAACTATGTAAATATGACGTATATGACATCAGAATTTAATCTAAAGCTACTAGGTGGGAGATAGAGTGTGACTTTATTGTTAAGGCTAAAATCAACTGGGTGTTGACAGGTCTCAAAAGTCACTGAGTATAAGCTTGAAAAGGAAAAGCTCAGACTGATAAGCTGTTCCTTGATTGACAACTTCAGGCTTGACTGCAAGTATTGAAAACAGTTGAGCAAATGGAGGGGAAAAAAAGTTTTATTTCGTAAGAAACTACACTGGGAAATACAGGAGAATTTATAGGCTGATGCAGCACAAAAACCTAAGAAAAAACAGGTGTGAGGTTTATAATATCTGGAAACTGGGAAAGGACATTGTCTGTGAATGATTTCCCCATTATGGTTTAATTAACCTTGTAAAAGCCCCTATGCAAAAATAATGCCACGATTGGGGGGGGGGGGAAATAAAACATTGGTGTCCACCAGATTCAACTTTCAACAAATCATCTGTCAGCAGCTCATGGCAAGGAGGTGGCTTGAATAAAAAAAAATAAGAAGAAAATCAGAGAAAATTATTTCAGTGGGAAATAAATGCACCAGGGAAAACAACACACTGATATTTCATCTTTCTATTGAAGTCAGACCAATTTCTGGCACTGTAAAATCCATTATGGAGACAATAAAATAAATGCAGTTTAAAGTAGCAGTCGTAGGTTGATTGAAATGTTATGATAGCTGCACATGCTATATCTTATCAAATATTATCCACAAGGAAGCATTCAATTCATATTGTGCCAATTATCATACTCTGTGCATCATAAACTTTTATTGCTTGTTATGGAATGCCACTCAGCCAACTTTTCCTTCAGATACTGCATCATCGGCTTCAGATGGAAAACATATTCTAATGTGGCAAAGTGTTAAAGAAATCTAATACTCTGGGGCTGAATGAAAATGTTAAGGTTCATCTCCTGGATAAGAAAAACAATTTATGAATGCAATATTCATTTCCTGAGGTGGGCATAAGCAAAAACCTCATCTGAAATTTAAACCCGAGATGTTGGCCTTCACTGGTTTCCTCGGTTTAACTCATTGGTGTCATGTATTATGGACCACTGCTAAGACCACATCTGGGAAGGAGTCACTGTGGGTTTCTTTTTTTTTCTTTTTTCAGCTCTCCAGATCACTTTTACAGGGAACTCCTTGTATAATTGCATGTGCTGAGACTTGGACCTCAAGGGCCAACAGATCATGTTTCACTTTTAATATATCGCTGAAGAATATCAAAATAATCTACTTGTTTAATCTTGATCATGCCAGCTGATTAACACTTTGACACCCAGAATCTCAGGTGTTAAGTAATGCAGAGTAAGGTTTCAGTGAAGCATACAAACTATAATGAGGCTTTGTGAAGTTACAGATCTGAGGTTAATGTGTTTGCTTAAGCATTCACTGTACACAAAGCAGTGCTGTAGCTATCAAAAGACAACTTGGACAACATTCATGAAAAGCACCCATTGTACACAGGGGAAAGTGTCAAGGTTAGCAGCAGCTTGCTGGGATGGAATAGGAAATGACAACCTGCTTCTGGTTGCTCTTTCAGGGCCTTCACAAATGAAGCAGGAAGGGTACAGTGATAGGAATTTAGTCCAAAGGACTCGTGGCTAAGTGACTTGCAATGGCATCTTGGAACACATGGAAATAACAACATCAGCAAACAGCAAGACTCTCCAGGCCTGCAAGGGAACAGTTAGAAACAGCTGATTCAGGGGACATCCTGAGCAATGCCCTCAGGTTTAGCTGACATGCTGAGGACCAGAACAAATTCTGTTCTCTGATGTATTTGATCAGCTTGCACAATTTGTGGTGCCCACAAAAAGTGCCATTGATTTCAATGGCAATTCACAAAGACAAGGTAATTTTACACAGCCTTAGAAGAATATCTTTCTGAAGGAGATTTTGATTCTTTTCTTTCTGTGTTCCCATGGTTTTCACTTGATAGGTTTACTGGCAGCAACTTCATGGTTTGGTGAAAAAGTATCCCAGGATCTTTATAGATAAAAAATGTATGGCAATGTATCAAGGAGTGAGACACTATACTTGATTCTGCCATTCCTTATGGGTCCAAATACCTGTTATTGCTTTGAATCATGCTTGTTTGAGAAGAAAGCAACCAGAGATGGAAGGCAGTATGTAATGGTCATAGTGCTTATGATGGAATAAGATTTGTACTAGCTTCTTCCAAGCACTTCCACAGGTTTCCCCTGAGGATGATGGAGAGTGAGTAAGGCAGGAGCTAATGACTTCAGTACAGTGAGTAGGGCACCAAGTGGGTGTCATATCTTGTGTACTGCTCCTACAAGAGGAGTGGATTTATAACAAATGGGACCTGCCAACCTTTCCTGATGCCCCAGTAAATCTATCATCTCTTCACCTAGTTGAAGGCCCATCATATATACCACAAATCTTAACAAGCCATGAGGAGAAAGAACACTACAAGATGGCTGATGCTTTGCAGTTGTCCAGCTGTTCCACTGGCAAGGAAGCAGCCAGAATCCTGATAGGCAAAATGACCATCAGCTTCTGTAGCCTCTGATGATCCCATATTCTTGTCCTAGTTATGCATCAAAACATTGCTGCTGCTGTTCATTGCTGTTCATGCAGAGCAGTCTCGGCTTAGGAAACAACTCTTGCACTTCTTGTGAACTGTATGTGCTTAAAGAGTCATAGGCTGGCCACTCCTGCTCCTTTTCAGGTATTTAATTATTTTATTTTATTATTTTATTTTATATGTTTTATTTTAATTAATTTATTTATTAATTCTTCTTTAGCTGCCTGCATTAAGAAAAATAGTGCATGCTCCCCGAATTGCATATTTCCATTCTGTGAAATATGACCTGCTCCTGAGTTCTTGATCTCTCTTTCCCAACTAACAGATCTTAGCTATTCCCACTTTTCCCTGGCAGAGAATCAATTGGCATCCACAATTTGTACATGATACCAAGCTCTGCTGTTATAACGCCTCTGAGTCAACTGTTGCATCCAAGTAATTTCTAAACAAAAACCTGGGAGTCTAGGAATCCTCCGTTTCAACTTCTTTACATGACCCATTATTGTCCTAGGCTCCATTTTTTCCTTCTTGCATGACAATTAAGAGTGAAGCTTGCAGTTGAGCTCAACAGTGGATTATTTATGTTCTTTTTGAGGTGAGCAGAATCAGATTTCAGCCAAATCTTAACACTTAAAAAAAATTCCTCAAAGTGGCTAGACAAAAATAAATAGTTACTTGGAACTTGAGAGGTTTTGTAGGTCCTTCTGCCCTGGCAGCATACTGGGAAAGCTACTGCTCTTCCTTCATACTCTCTATGTAGTTCTATCTCTAGAGAGAAATATTCTCTATCCCTTTTTCCCACTTCCATGGCAGGCACAGCCAGATTCCACATATTAAATCAGTTGTTTTGTTGTTGGGTTTTGGTTCTTTGGGGGTTTGTCTTATTGTTGTTGGGGGTTTTGTTGGGTTTGGGGGTTTTGTTTTGTTATTTTTCTGGTTTTGGTTTTGGTTTTGGTTTGGTTTGGTTTTGCTTTTGTTTTTGTTTTGTTTGGGTTTTATTTGTTTTGTCTTTGTCTTTGTCTTTGTCTTTGTCTTTGTCTTTGTCTTTGTCTTTGTCTTTGTCTTTGTCTTTGTCTTTGCCTTTGCCTTTGCTTTTGGTTTTGGTTTGGTGCGGTTTGGTTTGGTTTGGTTGGTTTTGGTTTTGGTTTTGGTTTGGTTTGGTTTTGGTTTTGGTTTGGTTTGGTTTGGTTTGGTTTGGTTTTGGTTTTGGTTTTGGTTTGGTCTGGTTTGGTTGATTTTGGTTTTTGTTTTGGTTTTGTTTTTTTAATCAGCTCTTGCTCAACTGTTTCTGGTCACAAGTACAGCACAAACCAAACTCTTAATCACAAAAGAGAAAAGATGCAATCATGTGGCTAGGGCTATTTGGCACCCCAAGGACTGTGATAACCAGGAGTTACTTGAGGGGAAGGAAAAAAGGAAGTACCTTCATTGCATTTCTCAAGCTCTCATTAGGCCTTCTACCTTCACTTTTTCAGTGCATTTTTCCCCCCCTTTTTATTAGACCACAGTGCCAGAAATCCTGCCTCACACCTCTGGGCTCCCTTGGCAATGTCATAAAAACAGATCCATCAGCCACCACCAGAGCCAGTCCAACAGTCAGTGACAAAAGAAATGTGAATGTAACCGGAACTGGTTCCCTGGCCAACAACAAAGCGCAAATAGTTGTGTAACATACTGCACATTTTTCACAAACCCTTTCTTGGACTAAGACTGTTTTTCCCCTTTCAGTTATGCCTCAAATCTGACACACTACACAGGAACATTTGTCAATGAATTTCATAATCCTTCTGACAGAATTCACCACTAAACTGCTGCTGTTGTTACAGCTGCAGGAAGACGAGGGGCCTTGATCCAAAACCCATTGCTAAAAGAGTTGTGGGAACTCAATACTAGAAATGATGTGGGAACCTCAGCCATGCAGAGGAGCCACAGTGGGAGAAAGAAGGCATCGATTTACCTGTGTTTGTGCCTTTCCTAGAGAGCTGGAGGGACACAGCAGTCAATGCAACAGATCAAACAACCCAACTCTTGGAACTGGTGTGAGTTTTATCTGGGGATAAATCCCTTGGCAAGCTATTTACTCCAGCAGCAAATTAATGTTCCTGAAGCAGATATTCCTGGATGCTCAAGTGATGGATCCAACCTGTAATTAGCTGGGCAGACACAAGCACTGCAGTCCTCAGCAAAGCAGGGATACTGATCCCAGCTACTTGTGCCTCCAGCACAAGGGAAAGAGACAAGTGCTTTGGATGCTGAGGCAGCAGAGGTGGTTATAGGGGAAATGTGATCCCATTCACCAAGGTTATTAACAGTTATGACCACGATATTTTTAGTGCAACTGGTCCATCTCCATTATTCCTCATTCATCAGTAATGGTCCCTTACAACCATGTCTCAATATTGCCAGTAAAAACAACTGCCTAATCCTTCAGCCAGAGGTTGTAAAGCACTAAAAGGGGCCAGGTCCAAGCAGCTGTGGTAGTCTGAAGCCAGTGTGACAGCTCCTTCAGCTTTATTCCTACTCTGTTTTAACTACAGGGCCTCTGTGTAACTGGTAGCTTGCTCTGAGTCTTGGTTGTGGAACAAACCAAACCATCTCCTCCAAGAAGCAGAATCATAGAATTGTCAGGGTTGGAAGGGACCTCAAGGATCATCTAGTTCCAACTCCCCTGCCCCTGTGAGGGCAGGGACACCTCACACTAGATCAGATTGCTCAGAACCTCGTCCAGAACAGCCTTAAAAACCTCCAGGAATGGAGCTTCTAGTAGCCAAAACACAGAAGAGGATGGCTTAAACCAAGACCTTGTCTTCCAAGAGTGACAGAGGGGATATGACCCAGTTTATACCAGGATTTGTCATGAATCCCCAAAACAGCTTGGACATATCCTCTAAAAACCAGCCAGCCACATCAGCCAGTGTATTTGAGAACAGAAAGTAACTTAACCTTGCAGCTGTGCAAAGTCTGACCTCTGCACTCATCTGATCTGGAATGAAAGGATTTTGCTAGGAGAGCAAAGGACCAGTGATGGTGTATGTGTACCATTAATGTGATGGTTCCTGGCAGTGAATACAAGGAAACTGTTCCCTTTCTTCCAGCACTAAGAGTTAATAAACAAAAGCATCTTGTTAGTTGTCCCTTAGACTTCCCCTGAGCCCTTCTCAGGGTTGGCTGCCAGCACCTTAAACGGTGTCACTATTAGACACACTTAGACACAAACTAGATGGACTGTCCTCAGACACCCAAGGTGTTCTATACTTTCTACAAGAAAGGGAGTAGAAATCTTGCATTTCTTTCTATATAGCACTATGTGGAAGCAGGTTTTTTTTTTTTTTTTTTTTTTTCCCCTTCAGTTACATTATCCTGCTTTGAGCTTCCAGGTCTGGACAGAATGGAGGTTTACCCCTGTGGTGGGTTGAAATTACTCCCCAACTAATTTGGAGAACTACACCCCCAAAATAAAATTGCCCAACCAGCTCAGTTTGGGATGGAGGCAAATGAAGCTGTGTTTAAAAGCAAACAAAAATGTAGACCAATGGGATTATATAGACCTTATCATTATTTTCCCTTTACATACAAAGGTAATTAATTTGCATTCTACCACTTTCTACTCAAGATCTGTGGAAAATTTCCCAGGCATCAGCCTAAAACTGCAACATCCTCCTTCCCCCTCCCTCTCCTCCTGTAGGGAAATGCTGGGCAGGGGAAGGTAAAATGGGTAAACAAAACTAAACTCACACAGAAGTCACNCCCTAAGCATCCTCCTGGCTCTCCCTTGGAGTTCTCTGTCTCTTGAACTGCGGAGCCCAAAAGTGGACACAGATAGAAGAACTTCCCTAGTCCTGCTGGACACACTTTTCTTGATACATCCCAGGATCACATTGGCTGTCTTGGCCCCAACAACATTGTTGTTACATGGAGAACTNAGGAACTCCACTTGCCACAGGCCTCCAAGTTGACTCTGTGCCACTGATGACAACCCTCTGAACTCTGTTGTGGAGCCAGTTTTCAATCCACCTCACTGACAGCCATCTATGCCACATCTCCTGAGCTTTCCTACGAGGATGTTATGGGAGACAGTATCAAAAGCTTTACTGAAGTCAAGATGTATGACATCCACTGCTCTGTCCTCATCTACCCACTTGGTCATAACTGCATAGAAGGTTATCAGATTAGTTAGACAGAATCTCCTCTTGGTAAATCTCTGTTGGCTACTCCTGATTACCTTCTTGTCTTCCATGTGGTTAGAGATGACCTCCAGGAGGTGCCTCATAATTCATTAAAAGTTATCTTCAAAACTGTAAATGGGAGAAACAGTGGCTTATACACTAAATTTAACTTCATGGTAAAAAGAAGCTGCAAATGGATTTATTTATTTACTTGCTGACTAAACATTGGTCAAATTCTGCTTGGAGTTACATGAGTGTAAATTTGGAGAGATTCCATCCATTTTCAGTGAGAGCATTTTTTCTCACTCCCAGAAGATCATTAGGTTCCTTCAACACTTATTCTTTATTTTGCCAAGATAAAGACTCAGATGTTTTGACTTTTCAGTTCCGTTTCTAGAGTGCAGTTGTTCTATGTTCTGACAACATATGGCATGAATATGTTTTGGTTTTTTTCTTTTCTATTTAATGCAGGAAAATTAGTCAAAAGTTCAGTCTTGCTTTAATGCTTTTCTTTCCCTTGCAAATGCTTTAATTTTTTTTTTTTTTTAATAGTGCCTTCTGAGCAATGTCAAAAGCCAGGACCAAATGTCTTCCTACTAAAGTGTTGGCATGACCAGCAAAAATTTAGAAAGAAGCATTTTCAGTATTCACTTTGTTGGACAATGAGCCTGCCTTGGTAGAAGTTTCCACAATAAAATTATTGTACATAGATTTGCTTTAATGCCTCTGTTGTTATCATGGTTCTTTAACAGTGGTCTTGGTTGTTGCCAGATGTTCTCCACAACATTGCTTCAGCACACATGGGAATGCCTTGTGATGGCCAATCCAATGGGCTGGCAAAATAGAAACAGATGGCCATGGATGTGTGCTCTAACACATCTTTGATGGAACAGAGCCCTTGCCTAGATGATTACATGGTGTTAATCACCATTTGCCTATCCTAAAGTCACTGCCTCTCCATTTAGGTACCACCTAGTGACCTAGTTTTGTATTACACCTCTTCTCCTTCCAGCTGAGTTGAATTGTAGCAAAAGATAGTTCAACGCATGGAAAACTTCATGAAAGATTCTGGGCTGACAAAAGCAGAGGTGAAAACTACCTCCTGGGTTGAAATGTGCACGAAAAGGAGTAGAAATGTGCCAATGATTTACTTTTTGTCTTTTAGCTTTCAGTGTCTTCTTATTACATAATGTAGGGGCCGTGTATCATTAAGCTGCAGTTCAGATCTGAATCCAAAGCCACTCATAGTCCATTACTACAGTGAGAGTCAAACCTTAATAGATGCTGTGTGAGAGCAGAGATGTGTGCCAAACCAAATCCTAGCTCTACAGCTTCCCTTGGTTTTCCTGAGGCTCTTTAGCTAAACAGTAACTGTTTTCAGATGTAATCAGCTGAGGTCAGGAGGGCAGAAATCTTGCAAGAAAAACTGGCAAGTTGGTACCTCCTGTGAGGTAATTACATGGTCTTATGGTGCTTTCCTGATTTGGCACTGAACTCCAAATTAATTGCTAAATTCAGGAGGTTCTAGGCTGAACAACAACCTTTGTCTCATTTGTAAGGAGGCTGTGAACGTATAATTAAAAATAAAAACGATTTTGCCAACTCTAATGTTTTTTTAAAAAAACAACCTCCAATGGAATACCCAAACTCATTTGATTAAGAACAATTATGTGGCTGGAGGTGGAACTTCCTTGTGCTATAGTTTACATCCATTGCCCTTTGTCATATCGTAGGACACAAGTGAGATGAGGCTGTCCCTTCCTTCTTGACACCCAGCCCTCAGATGTTTATAGACATTTATTAGATGCCCTCTCAGTCTTCTCCTCTCCACACTAAACAGTCCCAGGTCTCTCAGCCTTTCCACATAAGGCAGTGCTCCAGTCCCTTAATCATCCTTGCAGATCTCCATTGGACTCTCTTAGGTAGATCCCTGTCCCTCTTGAACTGGGGAGCCCAGAACTGGATGCAATATTCCAGGTGGGGCCTCACTAGGGCAGAGTAGAGGGGGAGGAGAATCTCCCTCAATCTGCTGGACACACTCTTCTTAATGCACCCCAGGATCCCATTGGCCTTCTTGGCCACAAGGGCACATTGCTGTCCCATGGATAACTTGTTATCCACCAGCACTCCCAGGTCCTTCTTCACAGGGCTGCTCTCCAGCAGATCACCTCCTAACCTGTACTCTGCACTTATCCTTGCACTTATCCTTGCACTTAATGCTCTTGCATTGCATTTAATGTAGATCAAATGGCCACAGCTCAACATCTTCAGCCCTCAGTGTACCCATCAGGAGATGATGACTAATCCAATATTCATGTTTGAATTATTAATGGATACTTTTTATCTCCTCCTTAGTGCTAGATGGAGTTTCATTTTTTTTTTTTCACATTCACAGTGACAAATTTTATTCCAGAGATCCATAAGTTATTTAAAATTCTTTTCAGATTTTTTTTTTTCATATCTTGGAATGAAGGGAAGGAAGCTTTAAGCTCCAGTGAAACTTGAAATGAAGGGAAAGAAGCTTTAAGCCCCAGAGAAACTTATGTCTGATCTAAACTCGGTTTAGACCATATGTAAATGGACAGCATGTTCTCAGAACCTTTTTTTGCACTTTTCAAGTAAAAATGGCTCATGTATTTTTGGAAGAGTGAAAACAATGGCATGTCAGATTTCAGTTACTGCTGTTAATATATTGGACCAGTCAGCATACTGTAATTGGCTCAATCAAAAGCTATTTCCCTAAGTAATACAGATGTGGCTCAAAGGATGATGAAATAATTCTGAAATGTCACTCTTTCAAGATTCAGATGTGTTCTGATAACATTACAGAAATTCCAATGGTCTCAGCTTGGGAGTAACAAGAATACCACCAAGTATAGGCATACTTCTAAGGCAAGAACTAATGAAGTGATTTGTTCCTTTAACTTCCATTTTGAACTATATCTTCCAAATTTCAAGCTGAAATAATCACAGAATATTATTATATCTAACCTTACAAGGAGAATTTTATTCCTTTCCTACAGATATCANAGTGCAGTCACTAATTCCACATGTACATCATTGTATTTATACTTTGACTTTTTACACTCAAGAACACGACAAAATGTGCTGTAATGGTCCTCTGAGGTCCTTGATGTTTTCTTATGCCAAAACAAAGCTTTTATTCCTTTCCTACAGATATCGCTGTACTAAGTAACTCAGCCTAGACCTATTCATTAGACTTTTAAACCATAAATATACTGAATCAATAGGAGAATATTACCATCTATGGGTGATGATAATGCCTTATTCTCTGTAGCTACTAAGGATAATATTTGTGTTACTTTTGCTATTCTAACACCTCCTAAAATAAATTAAATGATCACACAGCTTTTTCATTAGCCTCTTGAAAGCAGTGCTGCAGTGCCTTGGCCAGGGTTTGGTTCTCATAGGTGGTGGATAAGTGGATTTTTCATGCTTTTGTGCTCAGCAGGGTGCTGGGTAGGTTTAAATTTACTGCTGCAAATATATAAATACCACTGGATAGAACAAAGAAACAGCAGAAATCATAGCAAGTTCAGAATCAGATTTGGTTCCTCACACTTTTAAACAGTCAAACTGCTGCAAGCAGCAAAAAATCAGATTGACCTCTTAACTGCACTTTTGCCTTCAGAGCCAAGACTAGAATCTGGGTCAATACACTTCTAAAACATCCAGGTGTTTTCTTTCCAGTCTTTATACTCTTTTCTGCAAACTGTTATTTATATATTCCTGCTGCCAGGAACACCTTATTTCTTCTTATTTTATTGGAATTTTAGGGGGAAAAAGAATTAAGGAGAAAAGTCACGAATGTGCCATCCTCCCATTTCCCAGGGCTAGTTTACCCTTCTTCTGGATGTTGTTCTAGTGTAGAGCCTGTTGGAACAGAATTTTACTCTTTAGGTGGCACTTCAGAGACCCACAGGACAGGGCCACAGGCTCGACTACAATGGATTTGTGATGGGTGACAAATTACTGTTCAGGATCAGCCAACAAACAGGAATTCATGCCACTCACAAAGCCTGATCAGCTGAGTTCTATGCCTGTTTACATGGACTAAATATCAGGAAAGAGGAGGAATCATAGAATCATAGAACGGTCTGGACCAAAAGGGACCTCCAAAGGTCGTCCAGTCCAACCTCCCCGCAGTCACCAGGGACATCCCCAACTAGACCAGGTTGCCCTTACCTTGAATAACTCCATGGAAGGGGCCTCAAGCTGTGACTGGGTAGGTCCAGACTGGACATTAGGAAACATTTTTTCATGGCAAGAGTGGTCAGGCATTGGAATGTGCTGCCCTGGGAGGTGGATCAGTCCCCAAGGCTGGATGTTATTAAAGGTGGTTTGGATGTGGTGTTTGGGCCATGGTTTAGGGGTGCACCTTGTAGAGTAGGGTTGTTGGTTGGACTTGGTGATCCTGAGGGTCTTTTCCAACCTGAATGTTTCTGTAATTCTCACTCTGTGCTGATGTCATGGCCATGGAATGTGCACCTTCAGAACAGATGGCATTAGATGAAACTCCTTTGCTAGTCTCCCAAGAAAAGAAGTTTGCTAATTTAATCAAAATCCTTATTTGGTGCAGATTGTTGGCTTTGTTTGCTGTCACAATGCATTGCTGGCAGGCAATGCCTTGCACTGAAGATATAGCTGCACTACCATGAGTCTGCAAATACAACATGTGCCAGTGGAGCTGGATTCCTCATTATGGGAAACAAAAGGAGATTGAGCCAGGTGAAGCAACGAGGCATTAGCACAATGAATACCTAATTCAGAGCTTAGTTATGCATCTCATAACAGGGAGTGAGTGATCTCGTAACAGGGCTGAAAAACTGTCACTGATGTGTGAAACTGGGATACAGGTTACAGGAAGAGGAAAATACTTCAAATAGTGGCCATGACATCATCACAGAATGGGAACCACACAAACATTCAGATGGGAAAAGACCCTAAGGATCACCAAGTCCAACCAATAACGTTACTCTACAAGGTTCACCTCTAAACCATATCCCCAAGCACCACATCCAAACCACCTTTAAACACATCCAGGCTTGGTGACTCAACCACCTCCCTGGGCAGCACATTCCAATATCTGACAACTCTTGCCGTGAAAAAATGTTTCCTAATGTCCAGTCTAGACCTACCCAGTCACAGCTTGAGGCCTCATTCATGTTGATAAAGATGTAAAGGGTGCGTGCCAAGAGGGTGGAGCCAGGCTCTGCTCAGTGATGCTCAAAGACAAGAAGCTATGGGTGAAAGTTGAGGTATAGGAAGTTCCATGGAAACAGGAGGAAAATTTTTTTGCCTGTGAGGGTGACAGAACACTGGAAGAGGCTGCCCAGGGAAGTTGTGGAGTCTCCATCTCTGGAGATATTCAAGACCCTCCTGGATGCATTCCTGTGTGATCTGCTCTGGGTGATCCTGCTCTGGCAGGGGGACTAGACTGGATGATCTTTTGAGGTCCTTTCCAGCCTGTAACATTCCTGGATTCTGTGTTTCTATGGCTGTGCTGTTAACCAAACCAAGAGCAAGAGCACTCATCACCTCCAGGGACTCTGGTGCAACTTGGTCATAGCGAAGAATGAACTCCAAATTCCTTCTTTGTGAAAGACATTGGAGGTCTTAGAGAAATGTAACCTTAGCAAAGCCTCTCAGACACAGCCTACTGAGTGGCACCACACATTTGCACATAGTTCAGGCTAGTACCAGGCTCTAAATTGCAGCCTCCATTATTATGCATTATTTGTGCTACCAAAATATGTAGAAGCCCTCATGATGGAGCAGGCCCCTGATGAACTTGGCAGAACAAAATCTTCACCAATAGCTAACGGATGCAGAAGAAAACTCATTTGGAAGAGTTAAATGATTTACTTTAAAATTCTGTTATGGTTGCCTTCCTTATAACACCACCACCTCATAACAACACCTTAGATGCCTGGGATAGTGGTATGATGAGAGCAAGCTAAACTATATTTATAACAAGAATAGGTCAATGGTCCAGAGGGTAGTTTCCTATTATGGGAGGGATAAAATAACTAAAATCAATAAATCTCCAGATCATAAATGTAGCTACAGTCTGGGCAAGGTTGAGAAAATTATTAGCAGAGCCTCATGATGTCTGGATATTGTAGCTTGTAAATTTATACATACATGTGTGTGTGGTTATGTACAAGCTTGCTATTCGTCCCCCACAGAATTCATTGAAATGCTAAGAGGAATGTGCATTTGGTGCTCCTTTCAGTTCTGGTAAAAGGGAAAAGAAAAAAAAAAAGAAAAAGAAAAAAGAAGGAAAAGAAGAAAGAGAAGCAAAAATAGAAAAAAGGAAAAGAAGGAGAAGAACAAAGAAAAGAAAAATAGAAAAAAGAAAAAGAAGAAAAAGAACAAAAGAGGAAAGAAAAATGTAATAAGGAAGAAAAAGAAAAAGAAAAGAGGAAGGAAAAATGTAATAAAGAAGAAAAATAAAAGCAAAAAAAGAGGAAAAGGAAAAGTGAAAGGGAAAAAAAAAAGAGGCAAGGCAAAGAGAAAAACAGTTCCTAGAAAATTAATATATCTTTACTGCTTCTGCCCTTCAACTCATGGTTATTATTTTCATATAATGGACTGTACAGGGACATGACAAAATGGCTACATGTACAAGGCAGAGGTTTGTGTGCTTTGAGATCCATGAACTGGTGTGTATTGTTTAAAATATATATTAACTCTCCTCAACTGTTGCCTTCAGTTATATTTTTATTGTGAGCTATCATCTCCTTTCATCATTTCCTAAATGTTATTAAAACAAAAGGGCTCCCTTTGCTCAAACTTCAGATATATAAAGTTCTAGTGCTTAACTCCCATACTTTAATTTAGCCTCCCTTTCTTATCTGCTAAGAGAAGTGAGAGCTCCAAGGAGTGTTTAATTTTAAGAGTCTAAGATATTTTTTTTTGTCCTTAAACCTATTTCTTGCTTTACTGATTACAGAAGTAGCTTTAGGCTTAAATGTCAATCTTTTCTGATATTAGATGGGATAAATCTCACTGACTGAGCCTAACTGGCTTCCTGGTTTGACATAATGAATAATGTCTTCAAAATTGGTAAATATGTAAAATGCAAGTGAAATGCTTTGGTCAGGCTTTAGTTAGCAATAATATTAGGTGGTTTTGGTCTCAGAATCATGGAATCAGTGAGGCTGGAAAAGACCTCTCAGATCATCAAGTCCAACTGTTAAGCTAGCACTGCCAAGTCCACCACTGAACCATGTCCCTAAGCAACACACATATACATGTTTTAAATCCCCCCAGGATTAATGGATCCACCATTTCCTTAGGAAACGTGGCGCAATGCTTGACAACCATTTCAGTGATGACATTTTTCTGAATCAACAAATCACAGAATAGTCCAGGCTGGAAGGGACCTCCAAAGGTCACCTAGTCCAACCCTCCTACCACAGTCAGCAGGAACATCCTCAATTAGATCAGGTTGCCCAGAGCCCTGTCCAGCCTCACCTTGAATGTCTCCAGGGAAGGGGCCTCAAACACCTCCCTGGGCAACCTGTTCCAGTGTTCCACTACCCTCACAGTGAAGAACTTGCTCCTAATATCCAATCTAAATCTGCCCTTCTCTAGTTTGAAGCCATTGCCCCTTGTCCTGTCACTGCAGGCCTTTGTAAACAGTCTCTTTCCATCCTTCCTGTAGTCCCTTTCAGGCACTGGAAGGTCACTATTAGTTCTCCCCAGAGCCTCCTCTTCTCCAGGCTGAACACCCCCAGCTCCCTCAGCCTGTCCCCATAACAGAGCTGCTCCAACCCCCTGATCATTTTCATGGTTCTCCTCTGGACCCTCTCCATCAGCTCCATGTCCTTCCTATATTGAGGGCTCCAGAGCTGGACACACTACTCCAGTTGAAATCTCAATATATCCAATCTAAACCTCCCCTGGCCCAACTGAGGCAATTTATTCTTGTTCTATCACTTTTTACTTAGAAGAAGAGACCAACATCCACTCTTGAGCAGTGGATAGGGTGTAATAGTGTAACATAATAGTCTCAGGTGATAGAGTATTTAAAAACATACGAGGTGTGTGAGTTGTGTTTTCCACAGGCTGTTTGATGTATTTTCTAGAGAAGAGCTCAGTCTCAGTCTTGCCTGAATGCAAACACTCACTAATTTGAGAAAAGTATGGGCCTTGTATTCAGATGTGAGCTTTGCCCCTCAGGCAGCTCCAAGATTGAACTGATTAGCCTTTCAAAAGACATGACTGGTTCAGAAAGCTTTAAAAAACATTAAGGAAAAACTCTGGAGAAAGTCATGACTCTCTGCTGTAGCTGGTGATCCCAGGGCCATAGTCACCCATGTTTTTATTGATTTTGCTTTTGCTAACCCCATTATTGTGTTTCTTTCTGGTTTAGATTAAAAAGTTGTTCTGCCAGAAATAGCAGCAGAAATAATGAATCCTGGGCTCCTACATATTGTACCCAGTGCACATACTGGTTTTGCAGTATTAACAGCTACCCTCCTCTTCCTCCTGCTAGTGTCCACCTTTTTCATCATCCCCTACAAACCAGGGGTGTCCTCCTGTAATTCAGTTAAATCTTCCCAGTGTGCCCATGTCCCTGCTCCTGGCATTGCTTCCAGTTCTTCCCCTTGCCCCTGACCACAACTCCTCAGTGTGTTCTCAAGGCAATCTCTTTGCCTCACACCCAGCCCTTACTGTGCCCTAGGCTATGGGGCAACAGGATCCCTGCCTTGCCTATTGTGCTAGTTTTAGNATATTGTACCCAGTGCACATACTGGTTTTGCAGTATTAACAGCTACCCTCCTCTTCCTCCTGCTAGTGTCCACCTTTTTCATCATCCCCTACAAACCAGGGGTGTCCTCCTGTAATTCAGTTAAATCTTCCCAGTGTGCCCATGTCCCTGCCCCTGGCATTGCTTCCAGTTCTTCCCCCTGCCCCTGACCACAACTCCTCAGTGTCCTCAAGGCAATCTCCTTGCCTCACACCCAGCCCTTACTGTGCCCTAGGCTATGGGGCAACAAGATCCCTGCCTTGCCTATTGTGTTAGTTTTAGCCTGTACCTTTAAAATTTCCCACAGATGTTGAACAGAAACTGGTGAAATGTAAATAAATCACTATTGGGTGTAAAAAGGAAAATAATGGTAAGTTCTAAACCATCCATTGGACAGATAACTAAGGTAAGCTAGTAATGAAAACAGTTTTTGCTCTCTGTTCACTTCTTCAGTTCTGGCTGATGCTTTTCCTGGCTTTACTGACCCTGACTGCACTGCTTTTGTTGTGACTGGTATTAACAGCAACTCCTCTGCTCTTTCTCTTGTCCCTTTTGTGTCCAAGAGGGTAGGGAGGGGGGCAGGGAGGGAAAAGCTGTTGCAGCTCCCCTGGTTTTTGGCCAGGGAGATTCTTGTGCTGTTTATAAATTGTAAATACCTGTAAATATTGTAAATATTGTGT
>VXBD01015657.1:98301-112906 GCA_013399975.1 Indicator maculatus | reverse complement strand
TGGGAGTAAAAAGGAAAATAATGGTAAGTTCTAAACCATCCATTGGACAGATAACTAAGGTAAGCTAGTAATGAAAACAGTTTTTGCTCTCTGTTCACTTCTTCAGTTCTGGCTGATGCTTTTCCTGGCTTTACTGACCCTGACTGCACTGCTTTTGTTGTGACTGGTATTAACAGCAACTTCTCTGCTCTTTCTCTTGTCCCTTTTGTGTCCAAGAGGGTAGGGAGGGGGGCAGGGAGGGAAAAGCTGTTGCAGCTCCCCTGGTTTTTGGCCAGGGAGATTCTTGTGCTGTTTATAAATTGTAAATACCTGTAAATATTGTAAATATTGTGTATTTTGTACATATCCATTGCATTTCATTGTAGAATGTAGTTTTGCTTGTAAATACAGCTCCATTTGCTTCCAACTGGGCTGGGCTGGCAAATTTAATGTCGGGGGGGGAATTTTCAACCCACCACACCTGGAGCTTTGAGAGGGGCCAAGCAGCCATGTCTTTTACCCACTTGCCAGGGGAAACTTGCCCATGCATGCAAAAGTCACTAGCAGAAGGATTTGCACTCCTGCATTGGTTATGTGTGGTGATTTATTTCCATTCTACCCCTTTCCCACTCAATCTGTGGAAAATTTTCCCAGGCACAGCTTAAAACTACCACAGTTGTGGTAGATATTTCTCTTCAAAACATCACTACAGTATAGGGAAAGAAATTATCAAGAGAAGATAGTGGGGGCAGTCTTTCATAAGCCTGGAATATGCTCTCCTGTTCGCAGGATATTATTCATCGTAAAGAAACAGTTAAAAGATCAATGATTTTTAAAAAGGCTTTAGGCATTTGTCCTAACAAACTGTTAGCAGTTATAAATAAGGAATGTGTTAAAACTCTTGCCAATTACCCCAACCAATGTAAAACTGTGTATGAGCCTGGAGAGGCAAGAATTTCTCTAGCTGAGGCATTTTAAAAGAGCTTAGTTTAACAAGGGTATAGAAGAAAGCATTGGAAAAGGAGCCAGAAAACTTACAAGTAAATGAAATACCTCAATGTTCAGAGCCTAAGTTGGTGTTTAGGAGCTGTCAGAAGATTTATTAAGTCTTTTAACTTTACTGCATGCAACAGAGAAATTTAAAAATTCTAGACCCAATCAGAGGGAAGTCAGGAGAAGCAGTGAGCTGCAGAAATTGCATATCACTGAGCATTCAGCTCTCAGACAGTCAGTTGGGATTTCTCCAAATGGCACCAGTAAGCTCACACAAATGATTGCCTTGTAGAAACCTGGGTCTTGTCCATCCTGATCTGTTAGGCCTGCATTGGTGTCAGCAAAGAGGATGAGTCAAATCCCAGGTAGTGAAGAATAGGAAATATTAATAGGCAATTGTTAAGATAATAGATCTTGATAATAGACCTTGTTAAGATATCTCAGTGGTCAAACACTTCCAGTTAAGTGAGGAGCAATCCTGCTGGAAAAAAAGCTATTTTTTGTGTCAATGGGGTATAAAACACGTGACACTCCTGTCCCAGGAAGAACATTATCAATTCCCCATATGCATAAGAGATTGAAAGTCTTTCCCATTTTGAGGAAACACTGTGGCAGGCTACCAAAACCATTAAGAAAGCTGAAAGAAATGGCAGGAGACTAAAAAAAAACAAACCAAACCAAACCAAAATAAACCCAAACCAAACAAACAAACTCCCAACCAAACAAAAAACCCCCAAACCAACCCAACCCAACCCAACCCAAAAGAAACCCAAAACAAACAAACAAACCCCCAGCCAACCAAAAAACCCCCAAACCAACCCAACCCAACCCAACCCAAAAGAAACCCAAAACAAATAAAAAACCCCCCAACCAACCAAAAAAAACCCCTAGCCCAAACCCAAGCAAACCCAAAACAAAAAAAAACCCAACCCAAAACCAAAACAAACAAGAAAAACCCCAAGCCAACCAAAAAACCCCCAACCCAACCCAACCCAACCCAAACCCAAAACAAACAAAAAAACCCCCAACCAAACAAAAAACCCCAATCCAAACCAAACCAAAACAAGTCCAAACCAAACAAAAAACCCCAACAATCAGGCTGAAATACAGTCAGAAACAGCCAGCAGAAGTATGTGGAGCCAATGCAAGACAGTATGGGCATGGTGGGACATCATGGCTTGAGCTGAACCTGCTGCTATTGTTCCTACCATGCTGCAGTCATGCCAGCTTCAAAAATTAAAGTCCTCACTGGAGCAAAGTATTATGGGGCTTGAAGTTCAGACTGCAGCATGGGAGGCTTCCTGTTCTGGTTGCTGCTTCTGGGTTCCAGGTTCTTGGGTGTGGGCTCTTTTCTGCAGGCAGGGTGGCAGAGAGGGCGGGAGTCAGGTAGCTGCTGGGTTTGGCTTTCTCTTTGATGCTGTTTTTTCCTGTGTGTATTTCACTGCACTGCTTCTGCAAATAGGCTAAACTTAGGTAATCATGCATTGTATTATTAATTAGGTTATTAGCTAAGGTAAATACACATTGTGCTTATGATATCTTATGTTACACTTATCTCTTTATCTCTTTGTCTCAGCCCTGAGTCGTGTGTGTTACTCTGCCCCTCGTTTTTGTGTTGGGGAAGCAGGCAGTTTAGCCCTTGCACTAAACTGTTACAGGGGAGTTCATGCTTTCCCTGCAACAGGGTGTAGGACTAGAAGTGGAGAAGGATGAATAAACTAGGGATAAGGGATAGAAGAGTTCTGGAAAGGCCCTTTCCCCCTGGCCCTTCTCTGGACATGTTCCAGCACATCCAGATGTTTCAGGGCTCCAGAACTGGATGCAGTACTCAAGGTGGGTTCTCACCATAGCTGTACATATGAGTACAGCTAAGCCTCCTTTATCAGCAGTGATGAGTACAACTAAGTCTCCTTTATCAGCAGTGATAGGGGCCCAGATAACCTATTATACCCTATTAATGTTGTAAAGCATCACTTAGAGCTACCCAGATGGTGCCAGTTTTAGCTTGAGACAACTGCCTTGCCTGGACAGATGTTTTTACAAGGGGTGTCAGGCCTGCCCACTGCAGCCTCAGCAGCTGACACAGCCTGATCCCATCGGTGTGATACACCTGCATCTCCTGCCAAACTGCCTCGTTGTAGTCCTCCCTCAAATTTTATCCCACTCACCGAGATCTGTGCTGCACTGAACTGAGCTAGTCACAGGGACAAGTTGCTCACAAGCTGCTCATCAGTGTTGTCTTTCTCCAGCTGCTAGTGCAGCTGATGGAGATGCTGCTATTGAGGTGAGGACAGTCCTGCTGCTTCTTACACTTTATGTGACATGAAAACACATCCCATGCTGATATTGTGGAAAATAAGGAGAGACTGAGAGCCCTGGGGCTGTTTAGTCTTGAGAAGAAAAGACTGAGAGGGGACCTGATCCATGTCTATCAATATCTGAGGGGTGGGTGTCAAGTGGAGGGGGCCAGGCTCTTTTCAGTGGTGCACAGCAATAACTCAAGGACCAGTGGATACAAACTTGAGCATAGAAGGTTTCAGCTCAACATGAGGAGAAACTTCTTTGGAGTGAGGCTGACAGAGCACTGGAACAGGCTGCCCAGAGAGGTTGTGGAGTCTCCTTCTCTGGAGACTTTCTAAACCCACCTGGATACACTCCTGTGTGGACTACCCTACATGATCCTGCTTTGGCAGGGGGGTTGGACTCGATTTCTGGAGGTTCCTTCCAACCTCTGATGTTCTATGATTCTATGATTTGTGCATCAGAAAGTGAATCCAATGTAAAAAAATGAATTTGTTTTCCATGTAGTGATTAAAGTGCTTCAATTATTCTGCATTACATTCAGGTTTTTAATTTAAACCAAATTCTTCCATATTCCTTTCTAAATTCTAAGCTCACATAAATGAGTTAGAGAAAGCTCAACAGGAGGCAGCCAAAATGTGGAGGAAACAGTCATTATTTATCAGAATTACTGATGACATCCATGGCATGCTATTGATGAGTTATTATAAATTATTGGTTTGCTTATTTTAAGACCCTGAGATCTCAGTCAAAGCTAGAGCAGTTCTGTTCATAAGTATACATAAATGTGTGCATACACATACATCACACACAAACTCAGATACAGAAAGGCCTGAAGTCTGTTTGTCCTAGATGATCAAAAATTGCTAAATCTCTCAACTCTTCCACATGGTTTTATGCAGGTGTTTGTCTTTATGAAAATCAAGGCAAAGAAGAGTCTTTGGGAGAGATGGAGGACAGGAGAGGGAACAGAAATCAGTAACCATCACTTACAGATCACAGAACCTGAAGAACTAAGCATGAAACATTACTGGATTGACCCTTGAGGTACTTAAACCCAACAAATACTGAACCTTTTGGAGCAATTTAACTACCCAGATCATTACTTAGTAAAAAATATAGCCAAAACATGCATAATCAAAGAGTTCTCTAAATTGCATGGAGACAGCTTTATGGTATTTGGCTTCTACATCAGAGTACTGGCCTGTGGCCTATGGATGCATTTGAGACATTTGGCAAAATAAATAACAAATAATAAATACTCAGGCATTTGATGTAGGGTTTTATAAAACCTTGCCTCAAAATTAGTTCAGAATTGCCTGGGATAGGAGAGGCAGCTTTCAAAATATTCATGAAAGAATTCAAAAACATTTGCAGTGCTTTGCTTTAAAACAACATCATCTGGAAAAGGAGAAACTTGGAAAGTGTTAATGCTACAGAGGGTTGGACGTAGCTATGGTGTTGGCTAAGGGGATTGCAGAGGAACATGTCTGCTCCCAAGACCTCTGGCATGAGTGCTGTGCTAAAGGAGAAGCTGAAAAGGAGGTGGGAAGGGCTGCCTTAGCTCCTACAACAGGCATATGCTGATTGAAAAACGCTTGAGAATGAACTATTTATAATGGTACTAGCAGCACAGTCAGGAAGCAAAGTCAGCTCATGTGAAAGCCAGCCTCGTGCATCACATCTCATACTCTCCTTGGAACTGTGCCCTGATCTGTTGTTGCATTTCTAGGTCTCCTGTCAAATGAAATGTGCTGCATATTGGAAGGTGTCAGAGGAGAGCAGCAAAAGAGATTGAGGTAAGACTGAGACATGTTGGTAGGTTACCTGTGCTCACACCTGAGTTATGGTTTCAAATGAGATGGTGGGGAAGGCATGGTGATGTGATAACAGAACTGGGGTTCACTGCAGGGTTGGAGGTGGGACAAAGGGCTTACACTTTACTGGGCAACCTTCAGGTGGAAAATAAGGGCAGTTTCCCAGCTGTGAAGCCTGTAAATGTATGAAGCAGTCTACGAAAAACTGATGAAGCTCCTACTTGGAGAGTTCTTGAACAAGAGAGGTCAATGAGCAAAAGTTTTTTGGAGGCACTCTGTACTGCTGGGGTGTCCCAGCAGATCTCTTGTTTGTACCTCTAATTTCTATGTGCTGCAAACAGTAACCCTGCCAATTGAAAGGAAAAGTAAAATACTTGTCTCATTTTGCCAGGGCTGTTGGAGATGACATCTTAGGCACATACAGTTTCAACATTTTGATCTAGAAAAGGGCCAAAGGAGCTGCTGGAGTAAGTTAGGAGGAGAGTACATCCATTTCATACTGGTAAGGACATGTATGTATGTGTGAGTGGGGAGAGGAGAGGGGGTGGATGTTCTGGCTTGTGTAAATTTGGCTGCATGCCTCGTGCTCACACATGCAGATCATCGCAGACTGATGCATAAATCCTCCTCTGGCTTATTTATGAATGTTTCCACTTAAGTACATAAAAAAAAAAAAAAAGAAAAAGAAATTACAATTATTTGCTATCTTTTCCAGCCTCAGGGTTTTTTGGGGGGAGTTGAGGGTGCACATACTCACTGAACAAAAATTTTTTAAAAGGGGGAGAAGACAGAGAAGGCAGTGAATATGCGGCAGGATTCTATGGTTCTATGTCCAAGGCTTAGCTGGTCTGTGAACACATACCATTCCCTACTGGACAGAAGGCTTCAGAGGCCAGGACAGAGATGATTTGAAGGATGCTTCCTTTGCCAGCCTTTAACAGCACCTCCCAGTGCTGTTGAAGTGGAGCGGCAGCAAAGGAGTGGGAGCTGCCTCCCTCCCTGATCTCAGCAGCATTTTGCTGCTACCTATCCTAGATCTTATTGGACAAGATTTTCCCCTACACTGCAATGTCAGAATGAAGTTGCCTCCAGGCAAGAGCAGCGCTCACTTTCCCATGCCTGTGCTATTCAAGGCTGAGCTCTACAAGAGGGTCAGGGACTTTCACTGCCCCTCAAATATGAGAAGCCCTCTGGCAGTCCCAAACCTCCACTTCAGCTCAGGAAAATAAGTGTTTTGGCTGTGCTCTAAGCCAACCCGGGTGCCTCTGTATCTAGTCCTGTTTTGCTGGTGAAGTGGGGAATGCAAGAATGGTTTCTTCTGGGAGCCCCTGGTGCAGAGACCCCAAGCCTGCAGCTTGCCCTGTGCTGAAAATCACGAGGGTATGCGTTATGTGCAGGTTATTAAAGATTCTGCTTACTTTACAATGGTCTGTTAACAGCCCTAATGTCTTTAACATGTGCAGTCCATTGACTTTTAAGTAACATTTTATTGAAGTAACTGCCGTGGTTATTAGGCAGTAAGATTTACGCTTCATTTTCAGTCCTGAATCTGGAAATCTGGAAAGAGAAAGGGGGAAAAAAAAAATAAGGAGGAGGAGAAGCAGAGGGATGACATCTACCAAGAGACAGGGGAAGGTGCAGCTTGGGGCAGCATTCACCACGCACCTGTGTGACGCTGTCCCTGCACTTGCCAGGAAATGATTCCCCCAAACCCGGGGGTGCAGAGCAAACTGTTAACAGGAGAGATACACAAAGCACGCTCTTCCCTCATGGAAATTCAGTATGAGCTGCTTTCTTTCCCCCTCCTCAGTATGAAATAATATTTGCAGATGTGGACTTGAGGGAGAGGTTTGTGGCATGCTTACGTTGCGATGCGGTTTGCATTAAGGAGCTGGCACTTGACTTTTGCTTGTTGAAGAATTAATGCAGATCTTAAACCTTCAAAATCCATTGTCATGGGCAGCAGATGAGGCATTTGAATGCAATGCTGTGTGTTTCCACTGGCTGGGTGTTTTAAAGTCTCACATCTTGCACAGATCTCTTTTTGATGGGAAAAGAAATGTTTAAAATAACTTGTTCAGCAACGATGGTCAGAGAGTTTTGTTTTCTATCTGGAATTTTATGAGATGCATTTTTTTTTCATTCCTTAAACTGCCTCTTTCAGTCTTGTCAATTTTTTTTTCTTCCTGAGCCACCACTTAGAGCTGGCTGGTGAGCCCAGGAGATGCGACTGCTCTCTCACAACTTTGTAAAACCAGAGATAAGACATTTTTGTACATTTATGGTAAAACAGAGATTACAGCCTACTGGCTGGTCTTGGCCTGCATTAGTCCCTTTGTTTTCAGAGATGTAATCTCTTCTTTTTCATCCCATCACCCATGTCTGAACTGATGGAAGATGATTGTCTGTCATACTCCAGGCTTAAGTTACTAGCCTTTCAGCTGCACAGAGGCCTTGAGAAATGCACTAATATATTCACAACAGGAGGAAACTGCCAACAGAAACAGATCCTGAACTGGTTCCCAAACAGGATGACAAAAAAAGTCCTCTCGGACCACACACAATCCCTCTGCTTTGCATGTGGGTCCTGTTGCACACACTCCCTTTGCCTTTGCTGTACAAACAGCAGACAACCAAGCTTTTTACATGGGTACACCAGAACATCTCAGTTGTGGCAGTTTTAGGCTATGCCTTTAAAATTTTTTTCACAGATCTTGAACAGAAAGTAGTAGAATGTAAATAAGTCACTATTGGCTGCAAAAAGGGAAATAATGATAATTCTAAACAATCCCATTGGAGAGATATCTACCAGAAGATTTGGTTCCCAAAGCAATCTTTCTCCTCGCTTCATTGAGCTGGGAGATACTAACTTTGTGCTTCTGCTGGCTTCTGCTTGATCTTGGCTGCATTGTCTTGACTGGTATTAACTTCTCTGCTTTTGTCTCTTTTCCCTTACATACAGGGGGTTAGGGGAGGAGGCAGGGAAGGGAGAAGCTGTTGCAGCTTCCCCGGGTCTTTGACTGGGGGGGTCGTTGTGCTCTTCATTAATTATAAATATCTGTAAATATTGTAAATGTTGTATATTTGAACATATTCATTGCATTTCAGTGTAGATTGTAGTTTTGCTTGTAAATACAGCTTTCATTTGCTTCCAACTGAGCTGGTTTGGAAAATTTAATGTTGGAGGGGGGGAATTTTTCAATCCACCACATCAGGTTTAATGAAAGGTTGCTTTTAACTCAGCACCTCAGAATTTGCCCCAGTAAAAATCTCTGTTTTTCCTGAAGAAGTTCTGTGCCCTTTGGAACACATCACCCCAGCCTCCTTTCGGCAAAATCCCCCAATTCCAGAGTGGAGCAAGGCACCTGCACACACATTACATTTTCTGCAGTTCTTAGGAAATCTTTGATCTTAAGTTGTTCTTATTTATATTACTGTGGCTAGAACAAAGCAAAACCAAACCAACAATTGTTTATCAAAGCTATAGAATAAGCCCAAATTGTTCTCTTTAAAGCAGTGATTAATCAGTGTGTTTACGAAAACAGTGCTTTGATGATGCCATGCATTTCAGCCAGGCACACAGCTATTTGGAAGGAGACTTTTCCAGCATGGAGTGATTTCTTCAGCAGAACTAAAAATCCTGGGAAAGCAAAGTCAAGTCCTGGGCAAAATCTAAGGCACAGAGGCACAAACTGAAAACATCTAGAGCCTGAAGTCACTTCAGAACATCTTTCTGGTTTAGATGAATTGTGAAAACGCTCTGCCTTGTACCACACAAAGAAAATTTTTATTATGGACTGAAAATTATTGGCCATTCTAAATTCCCAGCCTAATATAAAGCCTCTATAGGGGACTTTTCCAGCCCTGGATAATAGCCTAGCCCAGCACCTTTAATAAAATCAAGGTGACAGACCATGAAAACATTTGCTTCAGCACTATAAGCAAATCTGATACTGTTGCTGAAAGATGCCTCAAGGCATCTGTACAAGTCTTCAAGAGAAGCGACAGTGGTGCTAGTGTGTGGGGGGGCGTCAGACCAGCAAACCCAGAGTGCCTCATGGACAATGGCTGTAACTTTGAAATTTTAAACTGGTTGCAAACACAAAGAGCTGAGCTCAAATTCCATACAGAGATGATGGGATAAAAATTTGCCATTTAAACAAACAAACAAAAAATTATTATTTTCCTATGAAAATTTGAGTGTTTTTTAACATTTGATCTTGTGAGAGATGTGGTTTCATAAATTAACACTGGTAGAATGTGAAGGAGCCCAGGAAAGAAGCATGAAATTATATCACACAGCAGTTCGTAGCTCACACTTCATCATATGCAACTTCAAATCTAGGGGAAAGAAGGAAAGAAAAAGAAAAAAGAAAAAGAAAAAGAAAAAGAAAAAGAAAAAGAAAAAGAAAAAGAAAAAGAAAAAGAAAAAGAAAAAGAAAAAGAAAAAGAAAAAGAAAAAGAAAAAGAAAAAGAAAAAGAAAAAGAAAAAGAAAAAGAAAGAAAAAGAAAAAGAAAGAGAAAGAAAGAATAAAGTGAAAGAAAGAAAGAAAGAGAAAGAGGAAAGAAAGGAAGAAAGAAGGAAAGAAAGAAAAAATGAAAGAAAGAAAGAAGGAAAGGAAGAAGAAAGTGAAAGAAAGAAGGAAAGGTAGAAGAAAGTGAAAGAAAGAATGAAAGAAAGAGGAAAGAAATAAAGAAAGGAAGAAAGGAAGAAAGGAAGAAGGAAAGAAGGAAAGAAAGAAAGAAAGAAAGAAAGAAAGAAAGAAAGAAAGAAAGAAAGAAAGAAAGAAAGAAAGAAAGAAAGAAAGAAAGAAAGAAAGAAAGAAAGAAAGAAAGAAAGAAAGAAAGAAAGAAAGAAAGAAAGAAAGACTGATACAGCTCACTTTTTTTCTTTCAAAAGCTGTTTACCATATAAACAACTAGAGCTGGTTTTGTAAGTCCCTGGACAGGAAATTGGCAATAATAAGCCTTAAGTTGAATTCAGAATTCTTTTGGTACAGGAGAGTTCTATTTAGCTAAGCCTTTATTTTTCGCTTAAACCTAGGTCAGATTTATTTTAAACGGCTTCTTTGGTTTTTTTTCCCCATTTTCTTTGGGATGAGGTTTTTTCTAGCTCTATGCACCCAGCTTCAGAGATCAGATATCTTACATCCAGTATGTAATCCATAATTTATATAATAAGAAGATTTTTCAGAAAGACCTCTTCCTAAATACTTTTCTTTCTCTGTCATTTCAATGCATGTCTGCCATCAGGTAATATCACAGCTGTATTTGTATTATGTAGTAGAGGTGAGAGTGACTGGGCAAAATGTACACTGAAGCATAAGAAAAACAGCATTAAAAATTCCTTTAAAAGGCTATTTTAGTTTTAAGCAACCTAGCAGTCAAATTTATATTGATTTGTGAAGAGGAGCTGGACACTGTTTTTCCTAGTTGCCACTCCAGATGCTTGCAGAAGTCTATTATCGATGAGGAATGTTTTAAAGGAAAAGCTTTCTCTGGGGGAAGGGAGGTTGGTGGACTGTTGAAATGGGCCTAGAGTTGTAGTTTTTGTTGATCAAGCCAACCTTCTGTGTCTTTTTCTTTTATTTTTTTTTGTTTTCAGTGAGACAAAAAAATGAAACCCCACATTGGTGTTTTTTAGAAGGAAAAGAGCAAAATAGTGATCTGATGTACAAGTGTTAGACATGTGACATGCACTGTGAAAAGAAGAGTATGAAAAATGATGATGCCTTTTTCTCTCATTATTCCAAGGCTTGTTGAAGAAAGGGTGGAGAGCAAAATTATTAAAAAAAAAAAAAAAAAACACGACAAAAAAAAGATCTAAAACACAGCTGAACTTTTGTCTTGAGGCCACTGTGAACTTAAAATTCATCCATGTGTAGCAAAGCCCCACAAGACCTATAAACTGCTTAACTCCCTCTTAATCAGGTTTTTTGGAAGTTTTAAGAACTGCTTAAGTCTTGGGCTGCTCCTCTGTGCAGAGATAATGTGTCCCGGGCAGAAGGTAAATTGCAGCAGGTAGACTTCTGCATCAGGAATGAAATTCATCATGTGACATACCAACATTTCACATTTCTTTCCAGGGTCTGGAAATCCCCTCCCCTTTTTTTTTTTTTTTTTTTTTTATTCTTTGAGCACTAAGAGCAGGATACTGAATTCATGCAGGATCAGTTGTGTTATGGTAAGGAGCCGTGACAGTAACTGAATGTGTTTCAGTTTTGGTTTGAAAAGCCCCAGATCACCTCTTGGCAGAAAAGCACCTCAGGTGCACAGAGCTTGCTTGTCACCACCAGTGCCTGGTGTCCCGAAGCAGGGGCCAGTGGGGTATGACTTTTGGCATTTTGGACATTGACAGACTGCCCTCTCCACTTAGGCTTCCCTGCTCTCTGAAGAACGTGACTGGAGAGTTAGCTACATTGCCACTGGGCTTTCCTGCTCTTGCCGTGAAATCCTAGCTGTGGAAGGGGTTAAGGCACATTTCCTGCTGCCTAAAGCAGGTTAAGCGTTTTTAGCTGCCTAGATGGGCACTGCTCTGTGGTACTCAGAGACTTTGAGGCTTCAGGCACTGGAGGGGAGTGAAGCCGTTAGAGAGCCTCATCCCTCCCTGGTATTTGCTAGGGGTGTGCTTGGCTGTTCTTTCTCCCACTTCTGAAGCCTTAATATCTAAGATGCTGTAGTTTTCGTTATGTGGTTTTAATTTAAAACGTTATTCAAGTGTCCTGTTTGAACACTGTGTGTTAGAAGTGGATGTGGCTCTTTTTACTCTTGGAACATCAGTTACTTCTGCTCTCATTCCATTTTCCTAAAAATGAAAAGATGAAAAGAAATATTTCATTTTTATATGAGGGAAAACCAGTTCAAGTGTTTGGGCAGCCAACCCTCTTTGTTAACCTTTGAGAGGAGTTGTTTTATTTTTCTCTTCCACTGCTTTGAAGAGTCAGCAGGCACAGAGCACCTTGATCTGAACACTGTGAGATCCGGGGGCAAGGAGTCGTTGTGATTTTAATTGTTTTAATTCCCTATTAAGATGTTGTTCCTGATTAAAATGAGACAAGAAAGTTCCTGGGTCTGGCTTTGTGTCTTCCTTCACTTGTCTGTTATTTTGCTTAGCTTTGAAAACGCAATATTGAAGCCGAGGTACGCCAGGGTTACTAGACATCTATTTATTTATTTATTTTAGTGTTTCATCAGGTCCTGCTCAACTCTGTAAATTTTTAATGACAAATAATTCAGATTATGGGAAAAGAGCAAAATAAAAACGACAGCTTTCTAAAGTTTAGAAGCATCTCCATCCAAACAGGGGTCATTATTTGTTTGTTTTTTTGCATCGAAGCTGCCTTGTAGATTTTAACATGACAAGCTCAGCACTGGGAGCAGCTGAAGCTGCACTGAGCTGTAAGTTCCTGGGTGTGCTCCCTGCAACAGCTCCTTGCACAGCAGGTCGGAGCTCAGCTTTTTCAGACATGAGGTTTATCCATATTTATTGACATGATGTTTCTGTTAAAATGCCAAATGAGTCCTCAAGGTCTATAAGAAGATGCGTTGAGGATCCAATTTAGATGACTGTTTATAGGTACAGGCATATGGGCTGGAGGGGCAGCTTGGAAAAATCTGTATCTCTGTCAGCAACAGCATATTTTGCAATGTGCTTGATGAAGGAAAAGGAACCAAAGGCAATGGAAATATTCTTTCTGTTTTGTGCATCTCCATCACAAGTTTAACTAACGTTAACAAGAAAAATACTTGCTCGTAAACAATTATGTTGAGATAGTGAAAGCTCTAACTCAAGACATTTAGATGAGTGATTTACTCTTTTCCTTGAAAATACACCATGTTATAGGTCCTGAAGTACATCACATTAATTTTGAAAGAAAATATCTCCACTACATAAAGAGAATTTACTCCGCAGCTATACTGGTATAAATGAGTTGCTGGACAGGTTTTTTTTAGACTAATGGAGATCAAGGTGTAACTTTGAGACAAATAATTTCTTTTTTTTTAATTTGTTCTTTTCCCCTGATGTTATTTGCATTTTGTATTGCTGTCAGAAAAAAACCCAAACCATAATTCAAACCCATGCAATAAAATGCATTTCTTTGTCCAGTGATATTAAAAAAAAATTAAATTCTCCCCTGCTAGTGTCAGTCTCTGACTTGCTCAGAGCCAGAAGGAGTTTTTCCTGCACGTCTCCACAGAGCTGGGATGTAAACTGGGAGCTGCTGAGGGAGCAGGGGAAATCTGAACCATGGCAAGGGCTTGTTTTAAGATCATGTGTAAATTTAAGTTCTTGATTTCTGTTACCAAGTACCAAAAGGCCACTGAAATTCATGAATCTTTTCAAATGCCTTATATGTTCTAATCCAGGGCACTGTTTCCAGCTTGGAGTTTAACACCCCACAACCCTAAAATTTCTCCCAGCAACCGCATCCAAGGGGGAAATTAGTCTTCACTTAATGTCTAAACGGGTTTAGATTTGGTTTTGTTGTTTTCAAATGACACCTATGGGGAACTAACAGCAGGCTTTTACTCATACAAATATTTCTACAGAAAAATATACACTAAAATTTGAAATGTTAGCATCTCAAAGAGGTTTCCTTTTTGCTTGCAGAGTGGCAACTTTTACAAAAGAAATGTTGTGGTAGGTTTGAAGATTATCATTTAGGTTCTAGTTTCTACATATAGGCTAAGAAACATCATCTAGGACTTAGACCAACAGATGAAAGTCATAACACTGAGGCAGGGCAACCAAATGAATTTGCAAAATTGTTTTACCAACTAATTCTGCCTTGGTTTTATTTTTTATTAACTTGGCATAACGAGATTTTACCATGAAAGAAAAAAAAAACCCAACATGAAGCAAAGAAATGGCCTCGAGAGCTTCTGAGAGAGATGAACTGATAGCTGGTAAAGCAAATAGAATTGCTGATGTGTTTTGTTTTGTTTTATTGTTTTTTTCCTCAAGTTAGATTTGAAAAGAAGTTACTTTCAGTAAAATCTCTGGAAACTGCCGATGAAGCAGACGCTCTCCCTCATTCCCTGCTCTCACCATGTGGTGGCAGCCTAAGGCATGTGTTCACCAGGCGTCGGCAGCTTTGTTAACTGCAGCCAGAAATAAATATCCTGCTCTTTCAAAAGTCACTCTGCTGCTGCTGCTGCTTTCCCATGGCAGGCAGCAAGGGGCTTGCTGGTCAAAACGCTGAGCCACATGCCCCATGTCTCTGTAATTCCTGACGAGTCTCTTATAAAGAAAGGTGAGACAAAATGGTAAGAGGTGAGATGGAGCTAGGCAGAGAAACCCAAAGTTTAAGATAATCTACTGAAATTGTTTTGAAAGACTGTTGATACACCATCTTGATTTTCCATTGCGGTTTGGCTGAACATTGACCTAAATCTTTATATGACTTGCACAAGCCATTCCCTCCACCCCTCCCCATCACATCCTGCCTTTTTTAAATTTTTCTATTTGCTTGTGGTTTGGTTTTCATTCTCTCTTCCCCTCCCCTCCCCCCCCC
>VXBD01015657.1:72822-98285 GCA_013399975.1 Indicator maculatus | reverse complement strand
CCCCCCCCCCCCCCCCTCAAATATTTCAGTTCAGTCCCAAGCTACAAGCAGCCTTTGGAGTGCAGAAGACCTGCTCTGTGAACTGTGTTCTATTCCTATGCAGTTGCAAAGCAGACAGCACAATACTTTTGGGATTGCTCCCTTTGTATTTGTCTTAGGTTCCTTATGAAAACAGTTAATGGAATTTAACAACAACCAACAACAAAGACATTTTTGATTCGATTTTTAAACACTGTAAAAAACTGTGTTCCATCTTGAGTTAGATCTCCAACACCAAGAGAGCAAGTAACTATTTTTCACTGAATCTGTTCACGGTGTTCATTCTGGGGTGGCTGTTCCTCTCACTCTTACATTGTCTTTCCCTCGGTTTACCCTTTTTCCTTTTTCAGCTTTCATCAGACAAGCTCCCCACGTGGCCCTGTTCATTTTTCCATACAGATTCTCTGTAATGGTCCCAGCCTTGTGTTCGTGCTCTTCTCCTAGAGAACTTCTCCCTTCATCTGGCATTGTGCTATCCTTACCTTGCTAGAACCTGTGTTAAATGTTCTTAAACTAAACTGTAGACATATTTAATTGTTTGAATTCTATTTCTACATTCTCCCAATAAATCCTATTGTAATTCTTGAGTTCTCACCACTGCTCACCGGGGCAAAGAAATGAATGCAGTTACCACTATCAATACTCATTATTGGCTAAAGGCTTGGGTGATGGAGCACTGGAACAGGCTGCCCAGGGAGGTTGTGGAGTCTCCTTCTCTGGAGACTTTCAAAACTCACCTGGCTCATTCCTGTGCAGACTACCCTAAGTGATCCTGCTTTAGCAGGGGGTTGGACCCGATGATCTCCTGAGGTCCCTTCCAACCTGTGATACTGTGAAATTCACAACCTCCTTTATACCCATTAACAAAAAAAACTTAAATAATCCTCAGACCTACACTGAAGATTTCTTCTCCATGCCTTAGTTCAGTACAAGCTGATTCAAACCATCCTCTGATAAATTTTTTTGGTGTTTTTTTTTTTTGCTTGTGGCACATCCCTCAGTTTCCATTCCACGTGACAGTAATCATATCCAAACGAAAAAAGGAATTCAATAAACATGACGTTTCGTGACACGCTCTATCAGATGCTTTCCTAAATGAAAGACAACCACCCACAGCTGGGGAACCCCTGCTAGGCACATCACCCCCTTCTTCCTTTGAAGCCAAGAAGCCGGATGTGGATCCATGGTAGAAATATCACCACTCTCTGCCTGTCCTTGGTCCCAGGGTGGGCACTCCATGCCTCGTCCTGCACCTTCCTTTGTTGGTAGCTAACACAACCCAGTGATGAGGAATGTGTGCATGTCTGGTACCACCTTGTGGTGGGTTGAAATTACCAGCCCCCAACACAAAATTGCCAGAGCAGCTCAGTTAGAAAGTAAATGAAGCTGTATTTAAAGGCAAAACAAGTCCAGCTGGAGGTGGGATCCTGGGGTGAGTTAGGAGGAGTGTGTCCAGCAGATCGAGGGAGGTTCTCCTACCCCTCTACTCTGCCCTGGTGAGACCTCAGCTGGCACATTGTGTCCAGTTTTGGGCTCCCCAGTTCGAGAGACAAGGATCTGCTGGAGAGAGTCCAGCAGAGAGCTATCAGGACGATTAAGGGACTGGAGCATGTGCCCTATGAGGAGAGGCTGAGAGACCTGGGGCTGTTTAGTCTGGAGAAGGCTGAGAGGGATTTAATAAATGCCTATAAATATCTGGGGGCTGAGTGTCAAGAGGGAGGGGACAGGCTCTTCTATTCTTGTCCCTGTGATAGGACAAGGGACAATGGATATAAACTACAGCACAGGAGGTTCCACCTCGACATGAGAAGGAACTTCTTTAGTGTGAAGGTCATAGAGCGCTGGAACAGGCTGCCCAGAGAGGTTGTGGAGTTTCCTTCTCTGGAGACTTTCAAGACTCATCTGGACACATTCCTGTGCAACCTGTACTAGATACTATAGTCTGGCAGGAGGGTTGGACAGGGTCTCTTCCAACCCCTAACATCCTGTGACCCTGTGATCCTTTTTACATCCAATGGCAATTTATTGACATTCTATCACTTTCTGGTCAAGATCTGTAGGAAATTTTCAAGGAACAGCCTAAAACTACCACACACCTCGTGCCCCAATTTGCAGGGTATTAGTTTCAGTATCTGCATAACATTAACATTACCGTTGGCTCAGTGTGGGCCCACACTCGCTCTTTGGCACTCTGAACCTCCTGGCAGTTGCCATCACCATAGGACTGTCAGCCTCAGAGAGGTACAGGGTCATGGAAAGAGTTGTCACTGGGGTGGTCAAAGTAGTAGGATCAGCTTTTCACAGAATCACAGAATTAACCAGGTTGAAAAGACCTTTGAGATCATCACCTCCAACCTATCACCCAACACCATCTAATCAACTAAACCATGGCACTAAGTGCCTCATCCACTCTTAAACATTTCCACAGATGATGACTCCACCATCTCCCTGGGCAGCTCATTCCAATGGCCAATCTCTCTTTATGTGAAGAATTTCTTCCTAACATTCAGCCTAAACTTCCCCTGGTGCAGCTTGAGACTGTGTCCTCTTGCTCTGGTGCTCATTGCCTGGGAGAAGAGACCAACCCCCACCTGGCTACAACCTCCCTCCAGATAGTTGTAGAAAGCAATAAGGCCTCCCCTGAGCCTCCTCTTCTCCAGGCTAAACACCCCCAGCTCCCTCAGCCTCTCCTCACAGGGCTGTGCTCCAGACCCCTCTCCAGCTTTGTTGCCCTTCTCTGGACACGCTTGAGCAACTCAACATCTTTCTTGAACTGAGGGGCCCAGAACTGGACATAGAACTCAAGTTGTGGCCTAAGCAGTGCTGGTTAGGCAAAGGGAGCAACGAGGGGAAGGAGCCCTGGTGCCTACCTCGGTGATGCCATGGCAGCTGCCGGAGGGAGGTCTGTGCCGTGCCCTGCCGTGCATGCGTGCGGCTCAGCCGGCTCTGTACTTCCAGTAATTCAAACAGGACAGTCACGTCGGGACCATGTGGAGTCACTTACAGAGTCACAGTGAATTACTGAGGAAAGGATTTCATAATTAAAAAGGACAATAAAATGAAGAGCTTTCCACAACAGCCGAGTCCAGAATTACAATGATGACATACGAGAAATGAGAAAACAATTACATTTGGGCTTAGTTTAAGGCCGGGCAGGACCTTTCCAGAGGACAGCTTGGTCCTGTTCCCTCCCTAGCTACCTGCAACGGGTCAGTAAAAAAGGATGATGATGAAGAGAAAAGTGAGAAAAAGAAGATGGGAAGATGTCCTGCCTGTCCTTGGGGTTAGACAGGGAAGGAGCTGTCAGATGGAAAGTAGGGCCCAAGACTTGGTATTAGCTGAGGGATTCAGAGAGGAGGAGATACATATTTGGGAGCATCTGTGAGGAGGCACAAGGAGAAGCAATACTAGCAGTGAATGTTATGAACCATCAAATCTGCTGGCCCCAGTGCTGGGACCCTCAGCACTCCGCGGAAGAGTTGTATTTCAGATACTGCCCAGCTTCTCTCTTTGCTTCTGTCACTGCACTATCTGAAAGCCTTGGTGCCAGCTGGCTTTGAGGCACTGGACTGAGTGACTTTCCTGGAAGGGTGAAAAACACATAAAAAATGTGAGCAGCGTTGGAGTAAAGCTGTCCTGCAATGATCTGGTTTGTGCCTCACTCTCCAGATTGCTGCCTGATCAGAATTCCCCTCCTCATCGGTTCCTCATCAGTTCTCATTCCCCATCAGTTCCTCCTTAATCTGTCCTGCCTGGGCATATGTGGCTGCAGGCACTGGTAAACCTGTTTGTTCTGGGTGCTATCTTCTTTTTTTTTTAAAAAAACAAAGCCAAATCCCCAAAAACTCAACCCAATAAGTAGATTAGATGATGTTAGTGGTTTGCTTTGCATGTGACACTCCTTACTGACAGCCTGTACGTTAGAAGAGTTCTTGTTTGAAGTGCAAAGCCTTGGCTGTTTCAAGATCCCTGTGTCATACATATGGTCATCTGCTGTCCAGGGCAGAATGTCTGGGACAGTTGTTCACCTCTGGAAGCTGTCAGAACTTCCATATGTAGTAGAGGACAGGGTGTTACACTGACCAGGAAACCTACTTTTATCCCTGATTTTCTTAATGATGAGGAAGGCAAGGCCCTTCAGTTCTATTCTCTAAAACACCCAGTAAAGTTATTTTTTTGTAAAGTATTCTGAACTTCTGCAAATGAAAACCATTAGTGGATGATTATGATTGTGATGCCCCTCGGTAGTCATGGGGTGCACATACTTACACTCCATACTATAATAAAAGTGATGATTTTATGTGGGAACATCTGTTTTCTCCTTTTTTTTCCTGAACTAAATGGAAGCCCTCATCTGAAATCCAAATCTGGAATTAATCCTCACTTTTCAGATGAAAAGGAGGTGAGTTATCTCCCTATCTGGTTATTAGTCAACTGGGTAAAAGAGGTGATTTGTCTCATTTCTTGAGTTGCCTGTGGAGAATTCCTTGCAGGAAATAGTCCTTTCCAGACTGTGAGAGACTGTCCTACCTAGGAGAAAAGCTCACCTGTCCACCAAGAGAACCATGGAAAGAGCTGACCTCTGTAAAGTGCTACCAGTAAGTGCTAAAATGCTAACTTTATGCCTTTACAACTTGTACACAGATAGGTCAGAAGAAGAGTGAGCTCAGCACTACATTGATTTAGCTGGAGAAAGATGACAAGCTTCAGAAGTTGGTGTTTCACACTGGAGACTTTGAACTAAAGCATTTTCAGACCTAGTGTGTTCAGACCAATACTGCACTCTGCTTCAACATTTGCTCCTTAGTTACCACTAACACTATGTGACTGAACAGTTAATCCCAATTGCTTATCACCTTCTGAATTTCATAGCAATATTGCTTTGTTGAAGGTCTTTCACTTATGCTTATTAATCATTCTCAGTAATTTCCAGGTAAAAGTGGGGGGAAAAAATTCTCTACCCACACAATTTTTTGGTATAGAACCATATAATGGAAATTAGAAACATAGAATCATAGAATTGTTAGGGTTGGAAGGGATCTCTAGGATCATCTAGTTCCAACCCCCCTGCCATGGGCAGGGACACCTCACACTAGATCAGGTTGCACAGAGCCACATCCAGCCTTGTTTAAATTTTAAAGGCATAAAAGTCAAAACATGCTTACATTGTGTTCATTCCCATGTAAACATATCAATGAATTATCCAGGTGGCTTGTCTGAGACAAAAAAAAAAAAAATTAAAAAATAAAGATAAATAGAGATGATTTGCCATTGGAATGGGCTGCCAAGGAGATGATGGAGTCACCATCCCTGGAGATGATCAAGAAAAGCCTGGATGAGGCACTTACTGCCATGGTCTAGCTGATTGGATAGGGCTGGGTGATGGGTTGGACTGGATGATCTTGGAGGTCTCTTCCAACCTGTTTGATTCTATGATTCTATGATTTGTGAATGAAATGCTAAAAACCCACAATGAAATAACTCCCTGCATTTAGAGTTTAACCCAATGATGGTTATTGCTCCTCACACTAATGGGGAAAATTCTGTTGAAACTATAGCCTGAGGCGTTTCAAAAAACTTGGTTTACTGACAATTAAGCAAGTAGAGCAAGATCTGAAGAACTTCTCAGAACATCCTATTGATGTCAGTGGAAGTGGGCTTTCATCCACTGAAGGGACTTGGTTCAGGTGAAGCTATGTTATTCACCTAGCAGATCTGCAGCCACTGCACCTTCTTTTGTAGTGTCACAGGTAAACGAAGCCAAAGTGAGACAGAATGAAAGGCTTAGGTCTGAAAGCATCAGTCAGGCCTGGCATACACAAAAGGGAGCTCAGCTTTGTGCATCTCAGTGAACATTGTTAAATGGCAGCTGAGGTTCACATTTACAATAAAACATGAAACCAGGGAAATATTACATATCTCTCATGCTAAGTCCTGTTGCTGTTGCCTATCCACCTGTGAGTGCCTGAATGATGCTACACTACCCTAACCCTGACAATACTTAGAGTGCAAATTGTGTTAAAAGAGATGACATCTGTTTCCCTGTCCAGTTGATTCAGGTTGATTCTTATGCTTTGTGCTGTTATCATGCCTTAGCAAAGGATAGTGATCACCTTGCCTACTTCCTAGCTGCTTTTCCAGATGCACTGGAAAAGCACAGATGCTTTTCCAGAAGCAATGGAGTACCTTTAAATCTAAGGTAATTTTATCTGATGAATTTAATCTGGTAACTCTAACATCTGAGTGAGAGAAAGTGTGTAGCAACAACATACATTTTTCTCCTTGATCTCTTGGCCGAGTGTTGTCTGAAGGCTCTGAAGCATTCGGCACTGCATCTTCTCCTGGATCAAAGAAAACTCACATCTGCCTCTCAGCTTGGCACGGTCATTTAAAACACCCCCTCCCTCGGCTCCAGAAAACAACTCCAAGACAAAACCCGTGCACAAAACCCAACAGAATTTGGACAAATTAATTTTTGTTAGCATTTAGAGCAAATTCCATGGAACTGACCACAAATTATTTGAAATCTCTCTCCTGGGTAACGGTAGCACAATGGGACTGGAAAAGGGACCGGTGCACACCTGGATATACAAACTCCCCAAACCAAAGGGTTAAAAACAAGGGATCATTTGTTCTTAACGGATACAAAACCCACATTCACCAAACAGCTGCTGTGTGACTTGAAACAAAAGCTTGCAGGCGGCAGGTTTTAATGTAAAAATATGAGTGAGAGGGAGCACAAAGCATCTCTGATCCTCACATACCTGACAGCATTAAATCTCTCTTTTCCTCACACCAGTAACAGCTCAAGCATTCAGTTTGCCTCCTTTTGCCTGGCAGGTTTGCCTCCTCCTTTCAAACAACTGCAGCTGACAAACCCTGCCAGAGCTGAGCTGTCAGCTCGCACCCGCCAGTGCCCCATTGTTCGCTGCAGACAGAAGGATATCAGTGCCTGGTTTGTGGCCACTGTAGCTAAACACCTTAAAGCCTGCAAGTAAACTGGCCTGTAAATCAAAAAAAGGCAGAGAGTTTTCTCATTTCATCAAGTGTAGTTTTACTGTCTGCTGTCACCACAGCTGTCAGCAGGATGCTTAACTGCTCTAATTGTCTAAGGGCTCATTCCCTCACCCTAACTAATTGTTTAGATCTGCTAATCTGCATCCGTCATCTGTGAAGGGGCTGAGGCTGCTCTCATCTTCCAGTTTATAGGAATCAGCTATAGCAAGTCTCTGTAACAGGATCCCCAGAGTTTACCTACAACCCTGTGGTGAGGAGGTTGCTTGCAGTTAAGTGAGTGACATTGCCTCATCAGCTAGTGAGGATGAGGAGGATGAAATCTTTAGCAGACAGCAAATCACATCAATCACCCAAACCGTGACTTAGCAAGAAATAACTGCAGGGTAAACAGCTACAATCCTGTAATGTCAAACCCAAGTTGGAATGGATAGGGGGAATATGTCAAAATATTGTATAACCAAGATCTTTTGTGTATATATATAAAAATTCTGTTTGCAATGTATTTGCAAATACAGTAGGTAGAAAAAAAAATTAATGATGTGAGTATGCATTGCTTCTGTATAGCAAATCCCTTTAAAAAATGATTCATTACATTCCAAAAGACTTTCATCTCTACTTATTTATACAACTTCCATGCAGTGTATAACACTTCATTTGGTCAAATGCTTATCAGGACTCATTTATTTAAAGATCCTTTTCTGCATATGTTGTTTACATATGGAAAGTCATCATTGTATGTGGCTTTTTTTCCTCTTTTTTTTTTTTTTTTTTCCTTTTTGAGTATCCTTGGAAAGAAGGCTTGATGTTCTTTAGGCTTTTCTGGTCATTGTATAAAATTTCCCCTTGAGTTTGCCAAATATTTGTTGTAATTAATATTAGCTGAAATAACCTGGACTCTGTAAGCAGAGTTCTAGTTTAAGTAAAGGACCATTTCCCAGTCAGCAAATCCCAGGTTGCTACTGTTACCAGTCACAAGATACTGAGCCTTCAATACTCTACCAGTGCAGAAACAAGGCTTGGGCAAATCACAGAAAATTAGTTTTGTGACTGTAAGTTAATGCCAAGGTTTATTTATGTCTATAAAATCTGACCTCAGATATTTCAATCTGCCTGAATTTTAATTTTGGTTCTTCACACAGACCAATTACACAACTTGGATCTCCACATGAAATTCATTGCATATGTTTGCTTTGGTTAATTGTCAAGGACTTTGTTTCATCAACAACCTTTTGAGCACTGTCTTCTACTGCTGCTTGTCCTTATTGCCTTCTTGCCCCTAGGCCAGGTCGCAGAACTGCCTTGAGTGCCTTATTGAGGATGCTAAGCCAGGCTGGAGAAGTTTGACATAAAATCAAGCACTAGCACAGGCCTGCTGCTGGACACAGAGATACAACTTACCAGCTACAGGGGTGGAAAGGCTTTTGCCAGGCTAAGGAAACACATGAATGTTATTTAAGGTCTGGCCTTTGACACTGTCTAGTTCCTCCAGCTAAGCTGTGCAAGCATTTAGGCATAACTGCAGACCCTCTTATTTTCCTCCCCTTCCTACAGCAATTGGAAAGTCTTGCTTCAAGGAACTTACAATTTAGCATGTGTAGATGTGGTGAATATTATATGAAGAGGATAGTGATAATTCATAAAACTCAGCACTGACAGGTTTCTTGAAGGATTAAAGCCTGAACTGGAAAGAAAAGTGGAGGGGGGGAAGAAAGAAACTGGAACATTCCTATTTTTGGAAAGCAAACACTGAAACTTCATGCTTATAAATCTTAAAAACTAAGGATACTTTAAAGATAGTCAGTGAAAAGGTTGCTCTATAGACAACCAGAGCAGGTAGGGTTTGCTACATTTGCTTAAGTGAAAAAGACAACACAGGGTAAATGGGATCCTAGTCTCAGCACTTCAGCTAAGTTCCTGAAGTGTGATGGGATGACTTTTGCCCTAAGAGATTAAGTGAATTGGTCTCACACAGGAAATCTATGGCAGAGCCAGGAAGCAAGTTTACTGCAGAGCCTGACTTCTAAGACAGAACCCCATAAAACCAGTAGCCATCCATGGCCGGGAGGTGACCTGTCCTCTCCCACCTTTGCTGTGTCTCTATAGACTTTTATTTTCAGGGGAAGTGATTATAGCAAACTCCCTAAGACCTCATTCCTCATTTTATAAATGTTCCAGTCTTAATAAGGGTACAATTATGAGGAAGGGGCTTTGAAACGAACCTAGTCTGTGCCAAGTAGATGAAGAAATCTTTGAAGTGATCCCACCTCTGATTTATGTACTGGCTAAACCTTGAGTTTCAATCTAGATTTCCTCAGCAAATCTCTTAAATCAAAAGTTTCATTGCGCTGCAGTTCAGGAATTAATCTGACTGCGAGACTAAGGGGGGAAATATTGTACCACAGAACAGTAAACTGCTGTGACTCTGAAGTTAAACTGAAACTAAAGAAAACATGCTTTGGGTTATTAGTGTGATAGGGCTTTAGCCAGCCCACAACTTCCTCCTGACTCTTGGCCTGCACCCTTGTTCTCAGGGAGGTTTCTGATTTTGGCCAAATGTTCACTGAAATCTGTCCTCTTTTCATGGCTGGAGTCACAGGCTCCAATCAGCCTAACATAAGGACAGAGCAATATTTTAGATTGAACTTATCTAAATATTATTGCTATACTGTTTCATAATTACTTAGGATCTTCCTCCTTCTTGCACTAGAAATGTATTTTGGCTCTACTGTCACATCCAGTCCCAACACCTCAGACATACAATGGTTCTTACAGAGCCATGAGCTGGCTGTTGGTCTCTTTTTTTTATGAACTGAGCTTGACAGACCTTTTAGACAAGTATTAAACTCATCCCTCTTCACCAAGATGCATTGGGCAAGTTGTGCTTGACCTCGAGGGGCTGAAGCCTATCCTGGGGGATGTGGGCTAAGGATCTAGAAACCTAAAGAGGTTGGAGGAGGATAAGTGCAGAGTACTGTGCCTAGGAAGGAATAATAAACTGCACCACTACGGGTTAGGAGACAATCTGCTAGAGAGCAGCCTTGTGGAGAAGGACCTGGGAGTCCTGGTGGACAAGAAGTTATTCATGGGCAAGCAATGTGTCCTTATGGCCAAGAAAGCCAGTTGGATCCTGGGCTGCATTAAGAAGAGTGTGTCCAGCAGATCAAGGGAGGTTCTCCTCCCCCTTTACTTAGCCCTAGTGAGGCCCCACTTTGAATCTTAGGCATGTTCTTCCAGGATACAGAGAAGATTTCAGATACAGCCCCTTTCCAGACCCTCAAAATGTTGTGGGTGTTTCCAGCTCTTCATGATTTTGAAACTCTTTCTCTATCTTTTCTCTGTGAAATCCTTTCCCAGAACTGGGCTCTGCAGTCTCTTGCTTTGATACCTCAGGTCCCCAGGAGCAACACGACAAGAATAATATTTACGAATTGGTCACTCACTATGATAAAAACAACCAACCACATAGGAATTGAAGGCTTGCTCATTCAGCAAGGAAACAAAGACACTTTTAATTAACTTTTAATTTTTCTCGTATGTCTTGCTGTAATATTTTCCTGTTCTTGATATCTTTATTAAATGGTGAGTAGTTTTACGGTACAAATGACTAGACTATTACTCAACAATCAATTTTAACCAAGAAAGGCTTTAAAAATGCATTATGAAATGGAAAGCTCTGTATTTAAGAATTAGGAGAACTAATTTACTTGACTGCTTCAGCTGAGAGGAGACAGGATTATTTTCTGAGACAGGCAAAGAGATGGTATGGTAGTGAATCAGATGTCCTGTGCTTGGGCCAGAGGAGGAGAGAGATGTCAACAGAGGGAAGGTCCACCAGGTCTAGGGAGGTTCTTCTCCCCCCTCTTCTCTGCCCTGGTGAGACCACACCTGCAATATTGTGTCCAGTTTTGGGCTCCCCAGTTCAAGAGAGACAGAGACCTGCTGGAGAGTATCCAACAGAGAGACATGAGGATGCTTAGGGGACTTGAGCATCTCCCCTATGAAGAGAGACTGAGAGCCCTGGGGCTGTTTAGTCTTGATAAGACTGAGAGGGGATCTGATCAATGTCTATAAATAGATGAGGGGTGGGCTTCAAGTGGAGGAGGCCAGGCTCTTTTTGGTGGTGCATACTCATAAGACAAGGAACAACAGGTTCAAGCCTGAACATAGAAGATTTCACCTCAACATGAGGAGAGACTTCTTTCCAGTGAGCGTGACAGAGCCCTGGAACAGGTTGTGGAGTCTCCTCTGGAGACATTCAAAACCCACCTGGATGCATTCCTGTGCAAACTACTCTAGGTGATGCTGCTTTGGAAGGGGGTTTGGACCTGATGATCTCTGGAGGTCCCTTCCAACCTCTAATGTACTGTGAGACTGTGATCTGAGTGCAGGGAGGAAGGTTCTCTGTGGGAAACACCAACTAGTCAGGGTCAGCCTGACCAATGAATGTGTGTTAGATATGTAAGAAGAGCTGAAGCAACAAAAGATTAGCTTTTCTCAGAAACTGAGCAGAAAATGGCCCAGCAGTGGTGTGCTGCTGAACTGTCTGCTGTCTGCTTCCTCTGCATGAGGGTACTTTGAATGGGCATGTGAGGGAACAGCAGAGAAGGGAAGACACCAGCAGGGGCAGTGGTCCTTCACAAAACATGCCTGAAGATTACAGCCACACAGCCTTTGATCTGTAGTCAAAACTGTAGAAGGATTTTGTGCCATCCACTTATGGCAATAAACGTTGAAGATGTTAAAAGAGCAGAGTGACTTCTCTGGAGCACCAGAGAGAGCAGTCTGGCTTCTCTCTAGTTTATTAAATTCTGCTTTCCCAGGAGCAGAGTGTCTCTTCAGGTTTCCCTCTTGACCCTGTTACTCTTAGGATCGTATAAACGCAGTCAGATTTCTTTTCAAGTCTTCTCATATACCACCTGCTGCCTTCCAAACTGGTCAGTGTCCTCAGTTGTTATTACTTTGGGAAAGCCTATATGAGAAAAATGAAACACATAAGAAAAACAGAAAAAAAAACCCCAAAAAACAACTGGGGAGCTGTGATGGCTGGACTGATTGTGAGATACAAGGTGGGTGAGGCTGAGGGGAGTTTTACTCCTTTGTGCAGTGCCTTCAGTCAGCATTGCACACTGCTTGCATGGCTCTTAATGTTACATCTAGTGCTGAGATGAATGTGGGTCGTTACAGAGTGTTTATTCAGCCTTAATTTATAAGTCCCTGGGTGTAAGTTTCCATGACAAATTAGAACATGCTTGAATGACACAGACCCAGGGTTTTCTTTAAAATGTATTTACACACATTTCCTCCTGCTTCAGTAGCAGCAAGTATTGATTACAGGGCCGTTTCGGTGGCTTTATTTTCCCATGTGAAAATTTAGAGTTATTAATTGGGATGTATTTAAAAGGCACAGAGGAGTAGGAGGATAGCTCAGCCACTTCAGCCAGGAATGTCTGTTGAAGCTGTAGGCTCTGGTGTCTGTGATGGCTCCTGTGTGAGGAGTCAGGCATAGCTGTGTCACTTCTGACAAATATGAGAACTTTGGAAGTGCTCTTGCCACAATTGAGTTCTAGAAAATAGCAGCTGAAGCTCAAGAAACCTCAACACAGGGACTGCCATTCTACAGGAATGTGTTCCCAAGGGAATGAAGGAGAGAAAAGCAGACAAGCTACAGGGGTCTGCTGCTTTTCTGTTGGTGTTACCCTGACAATATTTGGTGCCTTTTCCTCGTGGATCAGCAACGCAGCAGACCAGACAGATATGGTGAGACTGCCTTGCCTTGTTAGAGCTGGTTATACCCAGGAGAACTAAAGTCCTACAACACAGAATTACAGAATCAACCAGGTTGGAAAAGACCTCAGAGATCATCAAGCCCAACCTATGACTTAATACCTAACACCTCCTGACAACTAAACCATGGCTCCAAGTGCCACATCCAAGCTTTTTTTGAACACCTCCAGGGACAGTGACTCCACCACCTCCCTGGGCAGCACATTCCAATGGGCAATCTTTCTTTCTGGGAAGAACTGGTGCAGCTTGAGACTGTGTTCCCTTGTTCTGTTGCAGNCAGGATGCCATTGGCCTTCTTGGCCACCTGGGCACACTGCTGGCTCATGTTCAGCCTACTGTCAACCAGTACCTCCAGGTCCCTCTCCTAGATTTTGTCTCTTCTAAGCCAAGTTTCATCTCAGAACTAACAGGGAGAGTGTACTGTGTTTGGTGCCCAGCATTTTAGCCTAGATTGAGTTCTGTTGCATTTTAATGTACATGGACACAAAAGCCAGAATCTTTAACAAAAAATTAATCTCAATTATATTATGAATGGAGATGAGTCAGATCTACACCAGGATGTTTTCTTATTTTCATAGAATCATAGAATCACAGAATGGTTTGGGTTGGAAGGGACCTGTAAAGGTCACCTAGCCCAACCTCTGCTACAGTCAGCAGGGACATCCTCAACTAGATTGCCCAGAGCCCTGTCAAGCTTCACTCTGAGTATTTCCAGGGATGGGGCATTAAATACCACCCTGGGCAATCTGTTCCAGTGTTCCACTGCCCTCATAGTGAGGAACTTGTTCCTAACATCCAATCTAAATCTACTCTTCTCTAGTTTGAAACCATTGCCCCTCATCCTGTCACTACAGGGCTTTGTAAACAATCTCTCTCCATCCTTCTTGTAGCCCCCTTCAGGTACTGGAAGGTTTTAATTAGGTTTCTCCGGAGCCTTCTCTTCTCCGTGCTGAGCAACCCCAGCTCCCTCAGCCTGTCTCTGTAGCAGAGGAGATGGGTTTGGCCTGCTTTGGTTTCTTTCTGAGCAACAAAACAGCTACTAGGTGGAAAACCAGCAGGCTCCAATTTGGCAAAGTGTGTCCTGTGCTTGCTTAAGTCCCTCCTGACTCACCAGCACATGGATGATGGATGCAGAGAAGTCTCTGTGATGGCTTGAGACACTGTCCTCAGCAGACCTGATGCTTTTTACAGGGACCACTGAAGTCATCACAGAGCTGAGAGCTCTTAGAGTGTTCCTCTGTGATAGGTGTTCAGCTCTGTGCCTGTCCTAGCAGTTTATTTCTTATTACATTAGTGGCATAGCTCAGTGTAAATAAACAAAGCCTTAGTTTCCTGGGAAAAATGATGCTTACATAGCACTTACAGTTCTCAAAGAACTTCTGTTCCATCTCCACACTAATGTGGTTTCACAAGAAGACTGAGATTATTTTATTGCCCCAGGATGCCAGGAAATTTTCATTTGACTTCCTCAGATCTCTAGGATAAAAGTGGGACAGTAAAGAAAAGAATTCCCTTTGCTGTCTTAGATTTCTGTTCTTCGGGAAAATATGTTATGTTTTCTAAGATCTGATATTCTGTAGTTTATTTTTAACTTAGTGACAGTATTATTTGACTTTTTTTTTTTTTTTCCACAGAGGAATATCTTGCCCTCTGCTGCTTCCTGCTCCTTGTGTTTCGTTGGTTTTTTTATAGGCTTCTTTTTCTGTGTGGAGTGTAGATAATGCATTTCACACTTCATTGGTTTTATTCAGTACATGTTTCCTGACTTTGTGGAAAACAAAAGGAGTCAATAACCCATAAAGTGCAGAAAACATAGCTGTGATTAATAAACTGCCAAATAATCAATATGAGACCACTCATTTGCTAGTGTCATGTGAAAAGTTTGGCACTGGTGAAAATGTTTTGCCATAGCAAGCTGTTACCTAACGAGAGGTGATATAATGAGCACTTGAGAAGGAGCCACAAGTCTTTGGGAAAGAAAAGCCCAGAGCAAATCTAGGCCCCACATTTTAACCCAACGTGAATTTCAAGGGCAAATTCTTCCAGAAGCTTTATTTTCCCGTTCAATTAAACCATATTCGAATGGGACAGTGAAAAAGAGGCACCTGGTTGCAGCCTGCTTTGCCTCGTCATCACAGGGACATTTATGGCACTTGCTGCAGGAGTACTAAGCAGTGAGGAGCAATTTTTGTACTTCTTAATGTTCCACCAGTCCCAAAGGATGCTCCTTTCCACCCTAATACTTGTTGCTGCAAGGAGCAAGGGCAGCTCATGCAGAAAAGACCACAAATTTCTCCAGGGGAAGGGTGATGGAGGCAGGATGGGTCACTGCTCACCTTCTCAGAGCATTTTAAGGTGGTGCTGAGTTCATGTAAAGTAGTTTTGGAGGAACTCTTTCTGTAGGTGCTAAGAAAACACCACTAAAGCAGGGTATGTGTTTTGGAGACAGCTTGGGAGAACAGAAGCAATACTGAAGGTTAAAAAAAATTAATGCTTGAAGTTCGGTGATCTTGGAGGTAATTTTTAGAAACCCTACTGATCACTACCATGCAAAGTATTCCCTTTCTTTTTTTCCTGCTAACCTGCACTGAGACAAAGGTTATATTGTCTTAAGAGTACTATCCCACATCAGAAATTACTGCTATAAATCAGCACTTCTTCCATAACTGCTTAACAGGGGCAAAAACTGTGTTTAATTCACCGAGTGGTATTCTTACTTGCCAAGCTAAAGTCAGAAAGCTCCTGGATCTCTGTGTGCTCTACTCCTAAAAATCAGTTCTTCACTGAAGTGTTCATAGACAAATTTCCTGTGCTTTTGGAGGTAAATGTCTCCCAGCTGGCTGCCTGCTTGTGGTGCAAGAGCCTGGCAAATCAGGATGGGGTGCTGGGGCTGGGTGAAAGAAGTGATGGGTTGTTGTGGTTGGGTTTTATTGAATAAGAGCTTCAGCAATTCCTGACTGTTTGCCTCACCCTTCCCTTTTCTCCCACCCTGATGTCAACCCAGCCTTGGACAACTTTTGATGACAGCTCAGTTGTGCTTGAATGCTGAGGAGCAGAAGCCTGCTCTGTGTCTGTTCCCATTGACCGAGAAAGGCACAGAAGTGCTTGGGATGAGTTTAGCAGAAACAGACATGGCTCACTTTAATACTCTTCCAACTTAAATCAATTTGCCACTGGCCCCATCAAGCCTGGAATTAGCTCTGACAGGAGCATTTCTATCAGCCCTGCTCTCCGTCTCCAGATGAAGGNTGTTAGTATAGTTAATAGACTGAGTTAACCACTGGACTTTTGCAAAGAAGTGTGAGGTCAAGATCTCAGGTCCTTGGAAGGGAATAGAAAAGCATGCCTGTGGATCATGAACATTCTTTCCTGTTTGTGGGGGTTTTTTTGTGTTTCTTTTTTTGTTTTTGTTTTGTTTTGTTTTGGGTTTTTGGTAGTTTTGTTTGGTTGGTTTTGGGGTTTTTTTTNAGAAAAGCATGCCTGTGGATCATGAACATTCTTTCCTGTTTGTGGGGGGTTTTTGTGTTTCTTTTTTGTTTTTGTTTTGTTTAGTTTGGGGGTTTTGGTAGTTTTGTTTGTTTGGTTTTGGGGTTTTTTTGTTGTTTTGATTTTGGTTTTGTTTTGTTGTTTTTATTTTGTTTTGTGTGTTTTTGGTTGGTTGGTTGGCTTGGGGTTTTTTTGTTGTTTTGACTTTGGTTTTGTTTTGTTGCTTTTTAAATTTTGCTTTATTTTGGTTTGTTTTTTATGTTTTTGGTTGGATGATTTTTGGGTTTTTTGTTGTTTTGATTTTGGTTTTGTTTTGTTGCTTTTTAAATTTTGCTTTATTTTGGTTTGTTTTTTATGTTTTTGGTTGGATGATTTTGGGTTTTTTGTTGTTTTGATTTTGGGTTTGGTTTGTTGTTTTTAAATTTTGTTTTGGTTGTTTGTGGTTTTGTTTGTTTGGCTTTGGTTTTTTATTTTGGTTTTGTTTTGTTGTTTTTTTAATTTTTTTTTGTTGTGTTTTCAGTTTTTTGTGGTGTTGGTTGGTTGGTTTGGGGTTTTTTTTCTTGTTGTTTTGGTTTTGGTTTTGTTTTTGTTGTTTTTTAATTTTGGTTCTTTTTGTGGTTTTGAATTTTGTTTTGTTGTGGTTTTTTGTTTGTTTGGGTTTGGTTTTTTTAATTTTGGTTTTGTTTTGGGTTTTTTTTTGTTTGTTTGTTTGTTTTGTTTTTTCCCCTTTGATTTCATTATTCTTACACCTTTTGTATCATCTCCTTAAAAACATCTGGTGGATTAATTAGAGATAAAAACCCCAACTACAACACCAAAACTTCTGTCTGTGTTTTCCTGAGCCCCTAAGCTGCTCGAGAAGTCAGAGCCATTTGCTTTGCGCTGGGCGATCGGTTGGACTGGATGATCTTGGAGGTCTCTTCCAACCTGGCTGATTCTATGACTCTATGATAATCCCAACTTGTCCCCCCCATATATAACAGCACAATCCCAGCATAGCTCAAAAATCCACATCAGACACTAAGTCTTTCAGATTTGGTTCCTCTACGCACCCCTCATTTGTGTACAGAAACGTCTGCTTCATCTCCTGTCTCCATCCAGATTTAACTGCAGAGTGCTGCAGTGGGACTTCTGCCTGTAACACCAAGCCTTCCTGCACGTATCCTCTTCTATTGATTTCACTGAAATCACATTTGGAGTTATTTTCATTCCTCCTTTTTTATTTTTTTATTTTATTTTTTTGCTAGGAAAGGTTACCGGCGTATTTATTTGGTACCAGTAAAGGGATTCTGTTCAAAAATATTTGGCAGTAAGGCTGATAGGACCTACTCTATTACTTAGCAAACTGTTTAAAGATAATGTTACTTCTCCAAGGACTTCCAGGCAGCATCTTTTGCCCAGCCATCTCATTATCTAAACAAGTCTATGGCTTTGAAATGGAAATGGTTTCTTCTGCATAGCTCTATTAGGATTTCCATGGGCCCCATAGGTTCCTCAGTTCCTTAGGAGGGAGGTGAATTCAGCATCTTGTGTTTCTCAAGTACTGCCTTATGGCCTGATGTGGTTTTGCCTCTGTTTTTTTTTTTTGTTTGTTTGATTGTTTGGCAGGGAGGTGAATTCAGCATCTTGTGTTTCTCAAGTACTGCCTTATGGTCAGATATGGTTTTGCCTCTGTATTTTGGGGTTGGTTGGTTGTTGTTGGCTTTTATTTGTTTGTTTGGGAGGCAGGGAGGTGAATTCAGCATCTTGTGTTTCTCAAGTACTGCCTTATGGCCTGATGTGGTTTTACCTCTGCATTTTGGGGTGGTTTGTTGCTGGGGTTTTTTTGTTTGATTGTTTGGGATGCAGTGAGGTGAATTCAGCATCCTGTGTTTCTCAGGTACTGCCTTATGGCCTGATATGATTTTGCCTCTGTTTTGGGGTTGGCTGGTTGTTGTTTTGTTTGTTTATTTGGGAGGGAGGTAAATTCAGCATCTTGTGTTTCTCAAGTACTGCCTTATGGTCAGATATGGTTTTGCCTCTGTATTTTGGGGTTGGTTGGTTGTTGTTGTTGGTTTTTATTTGTTTGTTTGGGAGGCAGGGAGGTGAATTCAGCATCTTGTGTTTTTCAAGTACTGCCTTATGGCCTGATGTGGTTTTACCTCTGCATTTTGGGGTGGTTTGTTGCTGGGGTTTTTTTGTTTGATTGTTTGGGATGCAGTGAGGTGAATTCAGCATCCTGTGTTTCTCAGGTACTGCCTTATGGCCTGATATGATTTTGCCTCTGTTTTGGGGTTGGCTGGTTGTTGTTTTGTTTGGGGTTTTGGTTTGTTTGGGGTTTTGGTTTGTTTGGGGTTTTGGTTTGTTTGGGGTTTTGGTTTGTTTGGGGTTTTGGTTTGTTTGGGGTTTTTGTTTTTTTTGGGTTTTTTTTTATTTTTTTGTTTGGGAGGGAGGTGAATTCAGCATCCTGTGTTTCTCAGGTACTGCCTTATGGCCTGATATGATTTTGCCTCTGTTTTGGGGTTGGTTGATGTTGTTTTGGGGTTTTTTTTATTTTTTTGTTTGGGAGGGAGGTGAATTCAGCATCCTGTGTTTCTCAGGTACTGCCTTATGGCCTGATATGATTTTGCCTCTGTTTTGGGGTTGGTTGATGTTGTTTTGGGGTTTTTTTTATTTTTTTGTTTGGGAGGGAGGTGAATTCAGCATCCTGTGTTTCTCAGGTACTGCCTTATGGCCTGATATGATTTTGCCTCTGTTTTGGGGTTGGCTGGTTGTTGTTTTGTTTGGGGTTTTGGTTTGTTTGGGGTTTTTTCGTTTGTTTTGGTGGGGTTTTTGGTTTGGTTTTGTTGTTTTGTTTTGTTTGGGGTTTTTGTTTGTTTTGTCTTTTTTGTTTGTTTTGGTGGGGTTTTTTGTTTGGTTGTTTTGTTTTGTTTTGTTTGGGGTTTTTGTTTGTTTTGTCTTTTTTGTTTGTTTTGGTGGGGTTTTTTGTTTGGTTGTTTTGTTTTGTTGTTTTGTTTGGGGTTTTGGTTTGTTTGGGTTTTTTTCGTTTGTTTTGGTGGGGTTTTTTGTTTGTTTGGTTTGGGTTTTTTGGTGGTGATGTTTGTTTTGCTTTGTTTTGTTTTGCTTTACTTAGCAGTGAGAAAACCTGAAACGTTTCACTGTGCAGAGGGAAGAGGCTGAAAGTGCACCCAATACAGCACAGCCCAAACTATTTCCCCTTTGTGATCACTTTTCTTCTTGCTGCTTGAAAATAAAGGCGAGGCTCCAAGCATTTTGGCCAGGAAAAGATGTGGGTTTCAAGTGACCAACAAAAGTTCTCCCTTGTGTTAGATGAACCTCCATCTGAGGAGGCTAAGATCTCACTCAGGTTTTGGTATTAAGTACTACATTACTTTCTCATGTTAAGGTTTGCTCAGACACATGTTCTTTTCCTTCCCATCTTGTCGGGCTTCTTACTCCTTTTTTTTTCTTTTTTTTCTTTTTTTTATATAAGACAGCCTTGGCTCTGCACTAAACCATGCCACTAACACGTTACTTAATCTGACTGGCACATTGTAAAATTTTACACATGCGCTCATCCAGATAATTACACAATTAATTTTCACTTAGTACAGCTGAAAGGGGGGATAATGAAATTTCCACTGGTGTACTGTTACGTCCGGGGGTTAAAGGTCGGCTTCCTGTTTGGATAAGGCTGAGTTTAAAGAGGATTTCTGACAGTCTCCTTACTTCAACTGAGTCTGAAAACATTGCAATGGAATTTCAATTTACAGCTTAGTTCAATGGAAGGAGCAGATGTTGGGAGTGTGCCACTACCATTCTGGGAGCCCTTTCTATGCAGGTGTAGTCAAAAGTCAGTGTCCTTCATCTCGTTCTTTAGATGAAGACTGAGTTTAGCTGACACTTGATATTAATTTCATCATGGAACTGTGGCTGATTGGTGCTTTGCAGAACTATCCTGTGGTAGGTTGAAAATTCGCCCCCCAACACTATCTTTACCCCAACATTAACTTTGCCTTTTAAAGGCATAGCTTAAAACTACTACAAATTCTCAGTTTACAGTTGTGGAAGCTTTTCCCTGTTGTGGTTTTTGGTGGGTTTTTTTTTTGTTTGTTTTGTGGGGGTTTTTGTTTGTTTTTGTTGTGGTTTTTTTGCATTTTGCATTTTGAAAGGAGATTGCAGATAATGGGAGAGGAACTCTTCCCCCTGAGGATGATAGGAAAGTCACCACAATAAAACAGGAGCAGAAAGAACTGAGAAAAACTTCCACATCTTTCACAAAGACCCTTCTTTGGCACATAACACCAATTGTAGATAATGGGAGAGAAACTCTTCCCCCTGAGGATGATAGGAAAGTCACCACAATAAAACAGGAGCAGAAAGAACTGAGACAAACTTCCACAAGGACCTTTCTTTGGCACATAACACCAATTGCAGATAATGGGAGAGGAACTCTTCCCCCTGAGGATGATAGGAAAGTCACCACAATAAAATAGGAGCAGAAAGAACTGAGACAAACTTCCACAAGGACCTTTCTTTGGCACATAACACCAAGTGCAGATAATGGGAGAGGAACTCTTCCCTGTGAGGATGATAGGAAAGTCACCACAATAAAACAGGAGCAGAAAGAACTGAGAAAAACTTCCACATCTTTTATAAGGACCTTTCTTTGGCACAGAACACCAACTACACAAATGTTGTGACCTTAAAATAACAGTTTTTCTGATGGCTCCTCATCTAAACTGGAATAGGAAGTTTAGCTTATTCTTTGAAATGTCTACAAGTGTGTATTTGCTCTCACACCCTTTACTCTGCCCACAGTTGCCCTCAACAGAGTAGTTGCTACCTGCAGAGTTTTGCTTTCTGATTCCTACCATTCCCAGACAGCTGACCTTAGCTGGGAATTATCACTGTGCAGGTGCCAAATCTTCCAAACACCAACTCCTCAACAGAAGGAATGGCCCAAGGGAAAACAGTGCAGAGGCAGGGTCAGCATCCTGCCTGGTCCAGCATGTTCCTGGTCTGCACTGGTTTTCTGCACTGCACCACTATCTGCTTTATAAAGATCACCTTGGCCAATCAACCAAAGTTTGGGTACAGAATCTCCATCCATGTGAGCTTCTGAGAAGCTGGACCAGTTATGGTCTTTTTGTGGTTGTAAGGTCCATTGAGAAACTCCTCCAGTGAGCATTCTGGTCACGAATCTAGAGGAAATAAAAAAGGAAAAATAATTATAAGTGGGTTTTTTTCTAACAATTACTTTAATTAGTGAAGGCTTCATCCAGGGCAAAAAAATCAAACAGCATCAGGGTTAACTCTGATACTGCACTTGAACACAAAAACCTCATCCCTGGAAGTTTTTAAGGCCAGGCTGGATGTAGCTCTGGGTAACCTGATCTAGTGTGAGATGTCCCTGCCCACGTCAGGGGGGGTTGGATGTAGATGATCCTTGAGGTCCCTTCCAACCCTGACAATTCTCTGATTCTCTGACCTGACTTGCAAGAAAAGCAATTTTTTTAAAGAAGTACTGCAGTTCAGAACCATGAGGACACAGCTTCCACTCTTGCAGGATGCCCACAGCACAGTGGTGCAGGCTGGGCAGAGGTGGCTGGGGCCAGGTTGCTATAACTCACCCTGCCTTGGTGCCAGTCTGAACCCAAGTTCTCCAATTTCCAGGCAAATTAAGGCCATGCTAACATTTCAGTCAATGCTACAGGATTAGGACACAAGGATTAGGCTACAGGGTTAGGTCATAAGGACAGAGCACTCTGTCAGCTAGAAGTGAAGAGGTAATATGTCACAGCACATCTCTTTTGAACAACAGATGTGTGTTTCTGTGATGCTGCTGAGCCTTATTCACAGGATGGGGCTTCACCATCCTCAAATAACATGGAGGAAAAGGATTACTTGAAGGAGAGGCAGATGTTTGCACAGGCAAAGATTTTTGTGCAGTTTTACTTTCTCTTGCTGGCCATTTTTCTCAGTGGCTTTTACATTGTGCAGCTCAGAAAGCACTAGCAGTTCTTGTGGTAGACCTTGTTTTTTCTTCATTCTCTCCTTTTCTTCCCTTTTAGTCTGTCTCAAGGGTGATTTTTTTTTAAACTCATTTAGAAGCCCTGCTTTATTCAAAACTTCCAAGTTTCATGCTGTTTTCCTCCAGTTCAGTCTCTTTGATGCCTTAAACATACTTCACATGTTTTTAAAGCATCAAAGTGTCTTAAATTATATGCTCTCCTTCCTCAAGTAGCTAAAGATGTGACTAATAAAAATCCCTCCGCTGCAGACCACACCTGATGTTGTCAGTGCCCAGAGAGCAGCTTCAGACACCTGGAGCTACAGCTGGATGCACTATATAACCCTGACTGTTAGACATCTCTACACATCTATGAAGAAAGGTGGAAATCCTCACAGATATTTCAAAAGAAGAATAACAATTCAGTTTTAATGATCCATTGGGGGGGAAAAAAAAAAGAAGGAAAAAAAAAGAAAGAAAAAAAGAAGACTTGAGTTTAATTGAAGATCCCCACACAGTCTTTGCATCTCCTTTCAACATCAAGGGTTACCTTGACAGCAAAGGGCATTTACAAAAGGAAGGAGGTGATATACTGCACTGTAGACATTGCTGTTTGTCTCTAGTTCTGTCTCAGGATGCAAAACCTCAAGTGAAACCCTATTTGTGTGATAATATTTGGGTGACACACACACAACCATATTTACTTTCAAACAAGCACAAAAGCAATGCTTTCATGACTAGATTTTGGTGTTATTACTAAACTTAATTGGGCTACTAACTCAGAAAACCTAAACTGATTTTCTAGGCTAGTGACTGAGTGGAAAGAATACATCATCAACACAGAATGTGTGGACTAGCTCAGCTAATCAGCTCCACAGAGGAAGACCTTGGAGTCCTGGTGGACAGCAAGTTATCCATGGGACAGCAATGTGCCCTTGTGGTCAAGAGGGCCAGTGGTACCCTGGGGTGCATCAAGGAAAACTGTGTCCAGCAGGTCTGCTTCCTAACACCTCATCCCCCAGCCTGTATTGCAAGTGAGGATTGTTCTGGCCCAGGTGCTCTTGTTGAACCTCATGAGGTTGGCCTGGGCACACCTCTCCAGCTTGTCCAGGTCCTCTTGACCACTTAACTCACTTTGTGGGTCCTGAGGGACTCAGAAGTAGCTGGAAACACATTTGGGATGAAGAGTGAGCTGAAACACAAAGCAGCCTTTGCTACAGTGTGTTGTTCTTCCTGTGCTCCTCAGACTGAGAGGCTACAAGAGCAGTTCTTGTGCTGGGTTTAATAGCATCCTGCTTCTGATGCTACTGATTTTGTTGAGAATGAGCTAGAATGAACAGCTCTATTCCTACCCCATGTCTGAGCTGTGACTTGCCACTGAAGGAAAAAAGTTTGTGCAATGGCATTTTGCAGCTCGGGGACACGTTAGAACTTTGAGAAGCAGATGAAATTAAGCACAACCTTGGGCTACTTACACAGAGGGCACACAGTCAGGATCATTTATTTCTATGCTTAGCACTTTTGGTCAAAAGGTCATATTCTATTGTTCTCTGAGTAAAATTCACTGCTACAGAAGATTACAGTTTGATAAAGACTCTTTTGGTTTACTCTTTAACATCTTTGTGTCATTCACTGTTTTCTTTACATTGATATGAAACAGAGAGTTACTTCTATTTTAATTCATCCACAGAATCACAGAATTATTGAGGCTGGAGAAGACCTCTGAGATCAAAGCCAGCCTATGACCTAACACCACCCCATCAGCTAAACCATGCCACCAAGTGCCACAGCCAAGCTTTTCTTCAAGAATTCCAGTGATGGGGACTCCACCACCTCCCTGGGCAGTCCATCCCAGTGCCTAATCAGCCTTGCTGTCAGGAAGTGCTTCCTAATATCCAACCTAAACCTCCCCTGGCACAACTTCATGCCATGCCCTCTTGTCCTGTCTTGTCCTGTCTCCTGCCTAGGAGAAGAGCCTGAGCCCCACCTGACTACAACTTCCCTTGCAGCAGTTGTAGAGACTGCTAAGGTCCCCTACAATTCCTACAGTGCCTGCTCTGTCTCCTTTCTTGCTTCTCAGTGTATTGCCATGACCATCTCCTACAGCAAACTGTGCACACAGCAGACACTCAGCATGGTAGCCAGAAATGCATCCACTCACTTTAAAATAATCAGTGGAGAAAGATAAGGCTGGCCAGAGAATGATTTTTTCCCGTCTTAGGACAACTAACTAAAAAAAGGAAAGAATTGTCCTCTGTGGTTTTCTATTCACTATATTGAGAGTTGAAAACAGTGTTTCCCACTAGCAGTCTAAAGTCAGAGGGCTGGTTTCTAGTGAGATGTATTCCACTGTTATGAGTTCATCTTTTTTCATCTTCTTAGCTTTCCTAGCTTCTCCCCATTGTCCAGATTTTATCTTCTTCTAACTTCTCCCTATGGTCCAGGCAGGCAGGCTCCTTAAAAAGCCTCCCCAGAGATCTCACCTCCATTCCTGCTTTAGCAAATGACCTTTTGTTTAAGGCTGCCATGCTTCACATGCTGTTTTAAAAGGCAAAATGGACTTTCTGCCATTTGTGTAGCAGGTAGCCTGTCCTTCTGGGGGTTTTATTTTAAGCTTTCTTGCTTTCAGTCCAGGGAGATCCTATACACAGCTGCAGGTCAATGGTATCTGTAGCAAATCGCTATCTATTTTAACAGGTGCTCCTCCTGTTGCTCTGCTCCTCCAGAACTCAGGCACTTTTTTTCTCAGACATCTAGGAGAGGTGCTGATGAAAATACAATCTTTTGCCAGGCAGGCTATTTAGTGAAGACAAATTGTGTGAGTATAATAAAAAGATTAATTAGGAATTAACTGAGACTACTTTGCTCATTACAAATTGTCTATCTTTATGTCTCCTTTTTTTGGCTAAAAATACATCTTTCTTATTTTTTTCACTTACCCAAAATTTAAAAGTCTGTTATTTCTGGCGTTGTGATGTCTCCATGTTTCTCTTCAGCTGAACCTCCTTTTGTGTTTTGTTTTGGTTTTTTCTGTTTGTTTGTTTTGTTTTGTAAGGTTTATGCAGTGATTTTGGTTTTGTTTGGGTTTTTCAGAGCATCCTTTCCCTTCCCTTCCCTTCCCTTCCCTTCCCTTCCCTTCCCTTCC
>VXBD01015657.1:56553-72200 GCA_013399975.1 Indicator maculatus | reverse complement strand
TCCCCTCTCCCCTCCCTTCTTTTCTCCTTTCCCCTCCCCTCCCATCTCTCTCTCTTCCTACAAGGTAATAAAATTAATATTTACCATTTACAGCCAGTCAGAGACTACCTCATGGCATTTAGCCAGTGGCTGTCACGAAGGAGTAGAAGAAAGCTCTTTCCCTGGAGGTCTGTCGGTGGGGCTGTCTTTGCAGGGGTACCTCTTGCTCTTCCAGCCCTTGATAAGCCCACAAGGAGAATGGAGAAGGATGGATGTTACAGCAAGAGGAGAAGGATGGATGTTGCAGCAAGAAGTGGTAGAGAAAACAGCACCACCCTGGGGGCTTCACAAAAATCTCATCTCCCAGTGCAGAACAATTGTCCCTGCCACATGATGAATAATTAGGGGGGAAAGATTGTTACCATTCCAATTAGTGCCCAGCCCAGCCTAGTTCCATTCTTAACACTGCAAATGCACTGCAAAACACTGTGTCACTTTTTTGTTTGTTTGGTTGGTTTGGTTTTTTATTTGGTTTGGGTTTTTTTTTTTTGTTTGTTTGTTTTTTGGTGTTTTCTGCCACAAGTCTCAAGAATGACCACAATATATTTTTGATGTTGTGGTGGTTTTTTCCCCCCNGGGTGTCAAGTGGAGGGGGCCAGGCTCTTTTCCATGGTATACAGTAATAAGACAAGAAACAACAGGTTCAAGCTTGAATATAGAAGATTTCAGCTCAACATGAGGAGAAATTTCTTCACAGTGAGGGTGATGGAGTGCTGGAACAGGCTGCCCAGGGGGGTTGTGGAGTCTCCTTCTCTGGACATATTCAAAATCCACCTGGATGCATTCCTGTGTGGACTACCCTCGGTGATGTTGCTTTGGCAGCAGGGTTGGACTTGATGATCTCTGGAGGTCCCTTCCAACCTCTAAAATACTGTGATAATGTGATGCTGTGATACTGTGATAGTCTTCCTTATACAAGCAAAATCTTCACTAAGCACACCTGAACATCAGCCCCAGTTTTGTTTGTGCCTTGACAGCTGATGCCTTGCAGGAGTGTTTGGAGACTGAAGCACTGCATTCCTCCCTCGCTCGTCCCAGTGAAGGCATGCTACCATAGGCAGAAGTTGTTTTCCTGGTCATTGAGGTTAGTGAGTTGCTGGATTGCAGATGCACAGTGCAGATGCACCTAGTCTAGGTCTGCTAGGAGTTGAGGCAGACCTCTGGGAAGAGGTGTTGAGCATACATTCAACAGCTTGAGGATATGTGTTGGGAAATCCTTGGCCCCCCACATCCTTGAATCTGGGCACCCATGTCTGCCTTATGGATAGCACAGAGCTGCTGTTCCCCATGCTCAGGGAAGCCAGGCAGGCTGGCTGCATGGGATATGGATGTCCAAACAGCAAACATCACTCATTTTCTCATAACAGGAACCAAATGTAAGCCACGACTGCTCTGCAACTAATAGGTATTCTCTCTCCCAGTGCTGCAAGTGGCTGGAGGAGGATGATGGGGCTGAGTAAAAGTCTCCTAAGTGCAGGTTCTGCTCTCATCTGTCTTTTTCCTTAGGCTTTCCATTTTGGGTGGTGTTGGAATCAGCATGCTGGCTCAGATGGACCTTTGATTCAATGTGATACAGCCCACGGATGTTCTCAAGAGAATGCAGCTAATACCTCCCTGTGGTGAACACTCTGCCTCTGATATATATTTGACACACTTTTATGCTGCTTTGGGGCATGAGTTCTCCATCTAAAGCACTAACAGGTCTAAAAATAAGTTTACTTTGAACCTCCACCTGCAACTCTTCTCCTACTGCAGAGACAGGGTATTAGGCAGGGGGGGGGAAAAAAGTTACATCATTTTCTGAACAATCACTCTTGAAAAAGAAATTTCTTTTTCCTGAGCTGTAAGTTGGTTTTCACGTCTCAGCTTTGTCAGTGGATGTGTTTGCCCTAAAAAGTGAAACACTTTGAGGCTAAATTAACACCTTTAGCTTTACTTAGTGAGAAAACCTGCTCATTACTTCTGAGTAATTTACTAACAATATTATTGTACAAACAAACCCAATTTAATGTCATCTGGCATTTATGACTGCCACATAACATCAGCTGCTAAAGTATGAAAACAACAACAAAAAACCCACCCCTTTTATTCAGAAGAAAGGGAAAAAAAACCCCAAACCAAAAACACCCTACTCGAACTAATAAGCATGTTCCTAATATTAAAATCAAGTCAGAGATCCTATTCACTTTCATTACATATAATTTATGACACTTGGATGCAGTTTAATAAGGTCATAAAAATGCCAGTTGTGGTATCTCATAATACTTTTTATAAACTGGTTTTACAGTCTCCCCTTTGTTCCAAAGTTCAAAGTGACAATTGAAATGCACAGGTTGCCCAGGGGTTCAGACTTTTTTTTTTTTCTGGAAGTACTGACTGGTGAATACCTTAATTTCTAATATATCTCTATTTTATTTTTTTTCCCCACCAAAATCTTGGTAATTGTGGGGAACATTCCTTTCCTCCAGACGTGCCAAGGTTGATATTTTTCAATTTAAAGAAAAATATCAAAAATTCAGCAAAAGGAACACATTTTATTGCTGTGCACATTATTATTATTATTACTATTATTATTATTACTATTATTATTACTATTTTTCCTTTCTTTTGGATGAAAACTGTGCACCATTTATTCCTAAGCAGGTCAAAGTCAAACAATACTTCTAAGTGCTGTTACAATAGTGGCATTATATTGTCCCTTGTCAGCTTTCAATTACTTCATCCACCTAGCTGATCACTGACTTATTTCCTGGCTTAGGTAAATAGGGCTTTGGGTGCACTTCCCTTAAGTCATTTCAGAGAAGATAAATTAAATAATGATTGCAACTCAATATTGTGATAGTGCTAAAATATTTCCTTCAAGGTTCAAGTTTGACCACAAGTTTCCAATAATATACTTTTTTTTCACTTGCTAGCTCAAACCTGAGGTTTTATTAAATTCTACAGCTGCAGTCAGTATTTATGTTTTCATCTAGCAAATTGGACATTTTAAATAATAAAGAGCATAAAGAGTTATATATAAAAACAGATAACACTTGCAATTCATTTAAGGTGGAAACTTTATTTAAAATTAATCAAAATCCACACAATATGGCACAGAGTTCCAAATTCTTAGCTCATTAGACTGGAGTAAATCCGGGGAAAATCCATCAGCTTCTCTGAGGTTACTGCAGGATCATAGCCAAAGACTGAAAACCTTAGCCTGGCATCTATTCCTGAGGGACACAGTGCCCATGTGCATGGGGCCCTCAGTGTGCAAAGAGTGGTCCATGTAGAGAAGAAGGTAGTTAGGCTTTCTCAACAGATTGGAAATCTAAGTCTAGGTAGCTCACTGGTATTATTATTAGAAGAGTCTTTGCAGCAAAGTTGTCAGTCCTGCAAGTTTCATGGCTGGTCTTCTTCAGGGAGACTGAGGGCTGAACAGCAGGGAAAAGCCTGGAATGTGTCTTTCAGAGGTGGGTGATGAATCAGTCCTCTTCCCAGAATCATAGAAATGTTAGAGGTTGGAAGGGACCTCCAGAGATCATCAAGTCCAACCCCCCCACTGCCAAAGCAGCATCACCTAAGGTAGTCCACACAGAAATGCATCCAGGTGGATTTTGAAAGTCTCCAGACAAGGAGACTCCAAAAACCCCCTGGGCAGCCTGTTCCAGTGCTCTGTCACCTTCACTAGAAAGAAGTTTCTCCTCAGGTTGAGCTGAAATCTTCTATGTTCAAGCTTGAACCTGTTATCCCTTGTCTTATTAGTGTGCACCACCAAAAAGAGCCTGGCCCCCTCCACTTGACACCCACCCCTCAGCTATTGACAGACATTGATCAGATCCCCTCTCAGTCTTCTCTTCTCCAGACTAAACAGCCCCAGGGCTCTCAGTCTCTCTTCACAGGGAGATGCTCAAGTCCCCTAAGCATCCTCATGGCTCTCCGTTGGACTCTCTCCAACAGGTCTCTGTCTCTCTTGAACTGGGGAAACTCTTGAAATATTTTGCACATATTCATTGCATTCCATATTTCTAGATTATAGTTGTGCTTGTAAATACAGCTTCATTTGCTTTCAATTGAGCTGGTCTGGCAAGTTTATGTTGGGGGGGAATTTTCAACCCACCACACTTAAGCAATGAGAATGGACCTGTGTTGAGAAACTCCTCTGCTTTGCTTCCAAAAGTTCCTCAATGTCTTATCCTTGCTGTGACAGTATCCATGTTGACTTGTTTTGACCTTGTGCGCTGTAGCTTGTATTCAGGTTCATCTCAAAAGTTAGCTACAGTTTTCCAGGAGGAGAATTCTTAAAAAGAGAGCATAGGAGTTCTTTGGAGCCAGTGCTACAAAGAAATACATAAGTATGTTGGGTTAATAAATGTGGACAAAAATATTGTAGACATAGCACTTCAGGACATGGTTTAATGGCCATGACAATGTTAGGCCAACACTTGGAGTCTGTGATCTCAGAGCTCTACTCTGTGATTCCATGATTTTATGATTCCATGATGCTGTGAAAGAACAGAAATTTGTTGCAGACTAAGTTCAACTTTCTGGGGAAACAAATTATTATCAGGCCTGTTCCTTGTAGTCATGCTTAAGGACAAATCATTGTCCTAATGTTTTGGTACTATGTAAGCTCAGTGGCAGCCTCTTTCCCCACCTTCAGCAGTCTGCAGTGTTTGTAAATTACTCAGAGCTGAGTAAGGAAAGGGTTATACTAATACCAGAACAACAACAGTTGAGTAAGGAAAGAGCACAACTTAGGTCTTAAACTTTCAGATAGTTCTTTTCCTGTGAAGGAATCTGTGCTGTAACCATAACACTGAGCACAGGGAAATTCATCCTGGAGGTGGTGTTTGGCAATTTGAGCTCTGTTATTTCTGAAAAACACAAAATCTTCCAGTTTTGCCCATGGGTCTGTAGGCAATTTTAGAATTGGAGAATAAATAAATAAATTATTTAAAAAAAAATTTAAATAGAACTTGTCCTGGGAAAATAACACCAACATCTTAGAGCTGATCTGATCTCTCCCCTTCCTACTATCCTGCAGGAAATTCTGACTTCATGTTTATTTTCCTTTCTTTAAGATGCTAACTTCAAAAACAAAAAAAGAAAAAGAATCCCAGTTGCTGCCAAGCTCAAGCCACACAGAAACAGCTCAGCAATACATAATGCAAAGGATTCCAGTGGATTTGCAAATAAGAGGCTAAAAATAAGACAGAAAGTAGAGGAAAAAACCTCTGGATACAGACCTTCTACTCATGCTACTGTAGGTGTAGAAACATAATCTAATATTTAAGTGTGCAGGGCCAAGCTCATCCTCTGGTATAATTCCATGGTAAGCATCTGATAGCAGAGCAAATCTTGGAGCTATTTAACACATGAGTATGGAAGCCCCATGTATGAAGGGGGGGTCTTCACCAGGCTGACCAAACCTAGGGTAGATTGGGCAGCAGCAGCAGAAGAGAGCTGAACTTTGGCTTTGTGAGCATAGTTGTACCTTGGGGGTGGAAAGTTCAAATCATTCTCCATGCTCTCTTCCCTGGAGCTCTGGGAATCCTGCCTCATCCCTCTGCTCTGTGCAGGGGTCAGCGATGCCTGCAGAGAAGTGGCAGGGGTGGAGAGGCAAAGACAGCAGGCTTCCTCTCCCTAAGAAAATAAAATTATTTTGTGGCTAAGGCACTTGGTTGTTGCTTGTTGATGCTGGAGAGAGGAATTGTCTGCCACGAGGGCCAAACTGCAGAGCCTGACCACTTCCCCAAGGCATGGGCACCCTTTAAGTTTGTTGGTAATAAAGGTCCCTGTGAAAAATCTGGTTTCATACTTTTTTTTTTTTTAATAAGAAAGACTGGGAGAGAAGCAAGAAAGACTGGGAGAGAAGAAAGAAAGACTGGGAGAGAAGCAAGAAAGACTGGGAGAGAAGAAAGAAAGACTGGGAGAGAAGCAAGAAAGAGTGGGAGTGAAGCAAGAAAGACTGGGAGAAAAGCAAGAAAGTCTGGGAGAAAAGCAAGAAAGACTGGGAGAGAAGCAAGAAAGTCTGGGAGAAAAGCAAGAAAGTCTGGGAGAGAAGCAAGAAAGACTGGAAGAGAAGCAAGAAAGTCTGGGAGAGAAGCAAGAAAGACAACTGCACTTCAAGGGAGTTTTTCCTCCAACGGATAAAGTGCAGGAGGAGCTATGCAGGCAATAAAATACCTCTCTGCTATCATTTCCACTGGGTCTGTGGGGAAGATTCAGCATTTTGCAGCCAAAGGCCCATGATCAGCAAAGCATCTGGGCTCCTAACTCCTCATTTAAAGTCTGAATTCCAACTGAAGCCCGCGGGGAATTTAAACAGGAGTTGGGAGTTTCAATATTTCTTTCCCAGTATTGGCCACCACTATCAGTGTGCTGCTTAACTCATAAACTCCAGTTACAATTATTGCCCATATTCATCCACTGACACATTTCAGGTGCTTATAGATGATTCTAATAGTGTGCTGTAAATCACTCGAAAGAGCTGGGATAGAATTTTTAGAGTTCAAATGGGAATACTCCCTAGATGTGAGTGTTTGCAGGATCAGGACCTATTTTCCAGAACAGGTGCTTAAATGAAAATGATGAAGTCATTACAGTGGAGCAACTTAATGCAGAGAAACAGTTCACATTATTCTAGTACCCTACAGGGCTCTGGCCTAAGTGCCTAAATTAAAAATTCGAGAACTTATTAGGCAGAAGGATTAGATTTGGCATTTCACTTTGAGAACATTCCGTGTATGTGGAAAAAAAATGATTTTTATACTTACATATATATATATATATATAATATGTTTTTTGCCACCTGGAAAAGCTGTATGGTTTTGACATCACTTCCACTTCTTTCTTTTTCCTTTTTCTTTTTTTCTTTTGCGTTTGCTCCTTTCCCGCTCTGCACCAGACCTCTGCAAAAATCAGGATTTGCTCTTGAAGCAGGCATGTGTTCAGCAAAGCACAAAATGCCTATCAGGAAGGCAACATAGTGCACTCTTTGTGGCTGAGAGTGTGGGAAACTCCATTTAGCTCCTTTGCATGACAGAAGCACTGAACCAGAGTAACACAGAAGGAAGACGCAGAAAACGTTTAATGGTAACGGGCAAGGCTTTGTTTATTCTGAGCTGAGGCTACACAGCTTCCAAATGAGCCCACTATGCTCTGTGACTACAGAAGGTTAACTGCTGGGTACATTAAGCAAAATACTCTCTCTTAGATGCTTGTTTAAGTCATCATTTCTGATCATTTATCAGACTTAATGTGCTACAGCAGACCGCAGGTCACAATGTGTCATTTCCAAAAGAACTTTGACTTTTCCCTTTCCAGGGTCAGGAGCCGGTAATGCTTAGTTGAAATCACTGCACTGCACTTCATAGCTTCCAGTGGATCCATTGAGCTGTGTTATTTTTGCTAGAGCAGGGTTCTGGCTGCAGGTATTTGGGTATTAAAATCTGAGGGAACTGTTAAAGTACAGGCACTCATCTGAAATTCAAGCTGTCCACCAAAAAAAAAAAAAACCAAACCCAAAAAACTCACTTCATTTTTTTTTTTGGAAAAAGATCATGAGAGGTACAGGAAGGATAATTATTTTTCCAAACTGATAGTGGGAGTTCTCTCTGGAGAGAAACATCAAAACCAAACAGCTCCCACCTCTTGAAGGTGATCTTCATGAAATTCAAGAACAAATTGAAAAAGTTCTGGCTACAACTTTTGACATGCTATATGAGTGTTCCCCCAATGCAGGGGGGAAACAATAGGGCTATTTACCTGGTGAATTCTACTGCTAAGTGAATTATTTGCAGCAAAAAAATGGTTTGATGACTTTTGTTCTCCCTTTTTTATCTAGAAAATGAGTGGATTTTTCAGATCTCTAATTTTACTTTGTTTTGTTGTTTTGTTTTGGTTTGGTTTTTGTTTTGTTTTGTTTTGTTTTTAACAGGCTGAGTTTACCTTGGTAGGGATTAGACAAGGATAAAATGGAGATGAACAGACATTTTCTGTTGTCTCCCATTTCCTTTTTACATGCTGGTCTACGGTCTTTTTTTTCCTTTTTGGCTACAGTTGTGGCTCTATAGTAGAAAGAGTGAGAGGAGTGGCTATATTAAAAACATAAATCATAAAACTAAGATGATATGCTCCAAGTATCATGACACTTTTTTCCCTATGTATCAATCCTTTACTCACATCCTACATGGATGCCTAAATCATCTAGGTGAAGAGGAGACTACTGCATCTATGATCTAACAATTCTCATTATAAGGTCCTGCTTTCAGCTGCTAGTTGTTTGACCAGATCTCAACCATTTAGGAATGAGCTGTGCTGTTTTGTTTTGTTTTGTTTTGTTTTGTTTTGCTTTGTTTTGTTTTGCTTTGCTTTACTTTGCTTTGTTTTGTTTTGTTTTGTTTTGCTTTGTTTTGCTTTTTTGCTTTGTTTTGCTTTGTTTTGTTTTGTTTTGTTTTGTTTTCCTGGGGTACCGCCTTGATATCAATTGGTATTTGGAAAGGTTTCAGTTAAGGTGTTCTGGTGTTTCTTAGAGATGTGAGGAGAATATGCTGCTTTTTTGTGGGAGCTAAAAAAAGAATTTTCCAGTAATTCATTGTCAAGCACTACCTGTTGGTGCCTTGGGGAACAGGCCTGAGACTTGCACCTGCAATCTAGAATGAAATGCAATGATTATGTACAAAATATACAATATTTACATATATTTACAGGCATCTACAATTTATAAACAGCACAAGAAGGACAAAACCAGGGGAGCCAATTATTTCCCCCTCCCTGCCCTCTTCCCTCTATCCTCCTGTACACAAGGGACAAAAGAAAGAGCAGAGAGTTGTTTAAGATACTCAACTATATCAAAGAACACAGCCAAGGTCAGCAAAGCCAAGCAGAAGCACAAATTAGTGTCTCCCAGAGCCAGGAAACTGAAAAGAAAGAAAAGTTGGACTATACAGACCAACTTTGTTAGTAATCTGTCCAATGGGATTGTTGTTTAGAACTTATCATTATTTTTCTTTTCACATGCAATAGTGATTTATTTACATTCTACCACTTTCTGTTCAAGATCTGTGGAAAATTTTCTAGCCTGAAACTATCACAGTCTGCTTCCATAAAGACAACCACCTCTAATGACCTTGCAGAGGACGGCTGGGCATGTTCCCATCTCGGGCAGGAGACACTGAGCAGGACCCTCCCAGCTGATGCAAAGAGATGGAGTGAAGCCATTGTGAAGTGGAGCTGGAGGTTGGAGGCTGATTAGGAGAAGAGAGTGCTGACAACTTCATATGACAGCATACTGGGAAGATAGGTTCATCCTAGTTGCTCATGCATTGAGAATCACAGGAATCTTCAAGAAATGCCTTAAGAAGAAAGGAATATCCTTGTATTCAGGTCCTTATGCAAGCTGCTGTGCCTTAAAGAAACCTTAGGAAACACTCAACAAAAGTTGTGGAAGTAGAAAAACTATTGACTAGCCATTCTGTCCCTCTGATGGGAATGGGAGTCCCACCAGAAAATGGTACTCAACACCTAGTTAAAGACCATTTTGTAACACTGTATGTTCAAGGCGGCAGGGCAAATCATTGTTTGAGGACCTTGGTTTGCTCACCTCCTAAAAAATATTATTATTATCATTTTTAATCTTAATATTCTTTTAGTGCAACTTCTTGTATTATAGTAATTAAATAACCACCCTCTGATGGAGGGCAGTAGTCTCATCAGAAAATGGAACTCAACACCTAGTTAAAGACCATTTTGTAACACTGTATGTTCAAGGTGGCAGGGCAAATTGTTCTTTGAGGACCTTGGTGTTCTCATCTCCTAAAAATGCCTTTGTTTTTTATCTTAATATTCTTCTTCACTTGCAACTTCTTGCATTATAGCAATTAAATAACCACTCTGTCCCCTGATGGGGGGTGGTAGTCCCATCAGAAAATGGTTCTCAATATCCAAAGACCATTTTGTAGCACTGTATGTTGAAAGTGGCAAGGCAAGTTGTGGTTTGAGGACCTTGGTTTTCTCATCTCCTAAAAATTCCTTTGTTTTTTTATCTTAATAATCTTTTTCTAGTGCAACTTCTTGCATTATAGTAATTAAATAACCACTCTGCCCCCTGATGGGGGGTGGTAGTCCCATCCGAAAATGGTACTCAAAACCTAGTTAAAGACCACTTCTTGAATTATAGTAATTAAATAACAACCAACAGGTAATTCTGCAGGTCCAAGAGAGTTTCTAGATGTTATGAGGAATCTAACACACCACGATTTTGTGGAACTATGAAGCAAACAAGCAAACCAACCCACTGAGGCTGTTAGGATCATTTGCTTCACAGAATCACAGAATTAACCACGTTGGAAAAGACCTCAGAGATCATCAAGTTCAACCTATCACCCAACACCATCTAAGCAACTAAACCATGGCACTCAGTGCCTCATCCACTCTTATTTTAAACACTTCCAGGGATGGTGACTCCATCACCTCCCTGGGCAGCCCATTCCAATGGCCAATCTCTCTTTCTGTGAGGAATTTCTTCCTCACATCCAGCCTAAACCTCCCCTGCTGCATCTTGAGACTGTGTCCTCTCATTCTATCACTGGTTGCCTGGGAGAAGAGACCAACCCCCACCTGGCTACAACCTCCCTTCAGGTAGTTGTAGACAGCAATAAGGTCTCCCCTGAGCCTCCTCTTCTCCAGGCTAAACACCCCCAGCTCCCTCAGCCTCTCCTCACAGGGCTGTGCTCCAGACCCCTCTCCAGCTTTGTTGCCCTTCTCTGGACACATTCAAGCAATTTGAAATGTACCTTAAACTGGTACATTAATTGGTGCATTCCAAATAGAACAGAATTACACAAGATCCTCTGTGAAGACTTTTCTAGACAGGAGTACTATAAAAAGTTACCTTACTCAACCAGGATGTTCAGAAATATAAATTATGGTTTGAAAAGGGAAAGCTTTAACAGACAACTGTATTTAAACTGAAGTTTGCATTTAAAAGTCTTGCTAGCAAAGCTGAGTTTCCTTTCTGTGAAGGGAAAACTTGGTGAGGAAGGAAATAAAGGAAAAAAGCACTAAGCAATCCACAAAGAAAAAAAACCCAAGACAAAATGAAAAATCCTAGCTATCCTCCACCTGTTCTCTAACTTTACTCCCCTCCAAGAATAATAAACAGAAGAGATTTATTTTTTTAAAATTAAATACTGTTGACACAGAAGACATGTTCTTTCTCCCAAGAGAATTCACTTGGTGGTTAGTTCTGACTTTATTATTGCTCAGTGTCCAAAGTGTATGGACATCTCAGAGAGTGAGTAATGGTGAGATTGCTGAGCTACAAGAGTCTAAATTCAGCATCCAGCCACCATCACAAGGCAAGAAAAGACAGGAATGAAATGAGTCAAGAAGGGAAAAGCTCCTTTTGTCTTAAAAAGACCTTAACATTATTTTTCATACTGATTAGTTTCCATCAGGTAGAGAGGAACACATGAAGCATAGACTTACAAAGGCTTGAAATAGTCCTTCAAGTTCAAAGCAGTCTCATCCACCTGCAAACATCAGGAATATTCACATATTTCTGTTTGTACCACTGAGCACTTGTGTGTCACACAATGTTACCCCAACAGGTTAAGAAAGGGTCACAGCACTCCTGTGGGGTTGGTATGGTTTGTTTATTCCTGGTTCCCACAGCAAGAAACTCAAGAGGAGCTTTATTATGGCTACATGTTCAGAGTGGGACTCTAAAATAATTTTTTTGAAAGCAGCTAATTAAATTGACTGCAAAAATTCTGTGAGTGAACACTAGAGGAAGTCAGGGGTTGGAAGGGACCCCAATAGATCTTCAAGTCCAACCCAGCATCTCAAGGTGTAGGGAAAAAGTGTGTTGCATTATTTCTGTTGCCTTATTAAAAAATCATCCCATACTTGCCAGCTGCTGGAACATAATTTAAAAGTTAGAAATTATGTATGAGAATTAAATGAAATAGAAAATCCATCATAAATCAGTTCCAATCCACAGCTTTGTATGAGAAAGGTTGGGTTTTTTTTAGCATCTACCTCTCTTCTCTCATTCAAAAAAAAAAAGGAGACACATTGCTTTTTCCTCAAACTTTCAACAACTGAAAGAGAAAAAAGAGAAAAGGAAAAGAAAAGAAAAGAAAAGAAAAGAAAAGAAAAGAAAAGAAAAGAAAAGAAAAGAAAAGAAAAGAAAAGAAAAGAAAAGAAAAGAAAAGAAAAGAAAAGAAAAGAAAAGAAAAGAAAAGAAAAGAAAAGAAAAGAAAAGAAAAGAGAAAAGAAAAGGAGAAAATAAGAAAACCACAGTTTGGCAAAAAGCAGGTCTGCAAAAGTTCAACCTTATAGGTGAAAGTTTTGGAAGGTTGTGAGCAAATGAAAACAGAGGCTTAGCATGGAAATGCATAGGCATCCTTAATTACAGCTGTTGGGAGCTCTCCAGCTCTATTGCAAACGACATATGTTTTTTCTGCTTAAAGCCCTAATCCTGTTAGTAGTTGTGTCAGCATGGAGCCCTGCAGCTGTGGTGTGTTCCCTCCAGTGTCAGGAGGACTTCTCATGGGCAGAAGAGTATCCACAGCGTTTCTGCCTGCGCCGTAGACGTCGGCTGTGGATGGGTTGCGAACGCTGGGAAGGGGTAAGGACAGAAAGCTGTGAATGGTGCTAATGTCTAATGTGATTAGTGACATTCCAAGTGGTGCTAAAGCAATAAAAACTGGATGTGGAAACAGCTAATTGATACCATGGGGTTAGGAACACAGCCCTGGCAAAGGTTTGGGGTCATATATAACGCATAGAGTGCATTAATAAAAGATGAAGATTGAATGATAAGCCATCCCCGAGCTGTGCAGTAATCCCCACAAGAAAACATTATCTGAAGTATCTTACTGGAACCAGTCTTACTGAGAAAATGGGATTAAAGTCTGCACTATATGTTTACTGGCTATTGTTAAAGTCAGTATGAAATCCCTGGCAGTCAGAAACTTCCAGTTATGTTTATGGTCGTGTTCTTTCCAGAACACATGCAAGAGTCATACTTTGAAATGATTGCAACATCATCATGGTGTGTCCAGATATCCAGTCAACTTGAGGACATCTGTGGGAAGCACATCTTAGTGAGGACTGTTAGGCAACCACATGAGATATAATTGAATAAGGTAATCTTTTGGTCCCGATTCACAGGAAACCTCATCTGCTGTAAAGATTGCTCAATCAACTTCTTAATGTATTAAAACCAAATGAATGTTAGAAAACATCTCTGATGTAAAGCTAAGGTTCAAATCCTGATGACTCAGTGGTAGAGAAGGCCTGAGCCTGGCTTTAGGAAGGAAAGATGTGAGTGTAGCAGCATGGTACATCTCTGATATAAAGCTATGGTCCAAATCTCGATGACTCAGTGGAAGAGAAGTGTTACAGTTTGAAGGGGGAACTTTAGCCTACATCCTGACTGCAGACTGAAAGTAAGAGAAATTACCATTGGTCTAGTTGGGGATGTCCCTGCTGACTGCAGGGAGGTTGGCCTAGACCTTTGGAGATCCCTTCTAGCCTGGACCATTCTATGATTCTATAAAATAATGATAAGGTCTGTATCATTCATTGGATTGCTAATGGGGATATAGAGTAGAGGCATAAACAGTTCTTTCTCTTTTTTCTTCTCCTGTCGCTTCTGCTTGCAACTTCTCTCCCTCTCTTCTGTGGCCATGCCAGGGATGTCTCTGTGTTGACTACTGTGTGAGTTAACAGGAAGGAGGGAGGGACTGGGGGAGGAGATGAACAGGTCCCCTGGATCCATCCAGGAGGGTCTGAGGAGTTTCTGTGTTGTTTATAAATTGTATACATGATGTACATCAAGCTTGAATATAGAAGATTTCACCTCAACATGAGGAGAAACTTCAGTATCACAATACATTAGAGGTTGGAAGGGACCTCCAGAGATCATCAGTTCCTACCCCGTTGCCAAGGCAGCATCACCTAGGGTAGTCCACACAGGAATGCATCCAGGTGGGTTTTGGATGTGTCCGGAGAAGGAGACTGCACAGCACCTCTGGGCAGCCTGTTCCAGTTCTCCATGATCCTCGCTGTAAAGAAGTTTCTCCTCATGTTGAGGTGAAATCTTCTGTGTTCAAGTTTGAACCCATTGTTCCTTGTCTTATTAGTGTGCACCATGGAAAAGAGCCTGGCCCCCTCCACTTGACACCCACCCCTCAGCTACTGAGAGACATTGATCAGATCCCCTCTCAGCCTTCTCTTCTCCAGACTAAATAGCCCCAGGGCTCTCAGTCTCTCTTCACAGGGGTGATTCTCAAGTCCCCTCATCATCCTTGCGGCTCTCCATTTGACTCTCTCCAGCAGTTCTTTGTCTCTCTTGAACTGAGGAGCCCAAAACTGGACACAATATTCCAGATGTGGTCTCACCAATATGATATGAGAGTAGCAGCAATCACAGGCACACAGCACATGCCCTGGGGGTCCTGTGCCTGTTGGCATGCTGCAATGACACATAGGCAAACTAACTTCCCAAACAGCTGAACAGTTGTACACACTAGAGGTTGGAAAGTGAAGGCTTTTCCCCATCACCCACACTTGCTGCTGGCTTCCAAAGCAGGCAAAGAAGCACTTCCTCTTTTTCTCTTTGGATAGCCTGAGAAATAATCTCCAAGTTTGAGATTACCCATAATTTGGCCAAAAAAAAATCCCTAGCAGGTGGCTTATTTCAAACTCTGCCTTATTTTTGTGTTTGTACAACATCAACACTTTTAATCTCGTTAAAGGACGACAGGGAAAAGGTTCACTTCGCTCACTGCAGCCTCTTTAGAAGGGCAGTCTGGGTTGAACAAACATTAATTAGCTCATATTTGTGTAACACTTTAAAACCTAGAGCTAAAGTTTATTTTTTATATATATATATATATAATTTATTTTTGGAGAGCCAAACAAGAATTTATAATATAATATATGCTATAATAAACACGTTAGAAGCAGGATTGCCATAAATAATAATGTGAGGTGTAGATTAAATAGGCCTAAAAATAAATAAATAAATAAATATTTAAATATTTATAAAAGTAAACTCTCTTTGCATTCAAACTCCCACAAAAGCTACTTGAGCAACAGCTTTTTTTTTTAAAAAAAATATATATATAATTTACAGAGTATGAACTTTATTCCAATACTCACTCTGCATTTTAAGAACAGTCTTAGACACACTATAGGAAGTGTGTATTTGACTACTGTATAATTGGCAGTAAGTTTTGCCAGCACGTGTTAATGATTTTTATTTTTGTTTGTTTTTTAGAGTATTTTGAGAGCCCCATAAACTGTCATATGTCATAGTAATGAAACAGAAATACTTTCTCTGGTGCCAAGTTTCTATTAAATAAGTCTTGAGGAAAAAAAAATAAAATACAAATTTCATCCCACTACAGTAAGAAACGTTTTAGTAGAAAGCTTTACAGTGAGTCTGGCAGGGAATGTTCTGAAATCACAGAAATGTACAGAACAAGTTCCAATCTTAAACAGCTGCTGATTAGCAAAGCAGAGGAAAGATTTGAAAGAGAATTGTGTTTAGTAAGTCTGCTTTATGCTCACTGCTCGTTGAAAGGCCACGGCTCTTAGTGGTTGTTATT
>VXBD01015657.1:43168-53716 GCA_013399975.1 Indicator maculatus | reverse complement strand
TGTTCAGTCTGGAGAAGAGAAGGCTCCGAGGTGACCTTATTGTGGTCTTCCAGGATCTGAAGGGGGCCTACAAGAAAGCTGGGGAGGGACTTTTTAGGCTATCAGGTAGTGACAGGACTAGGGGGAATGGAATAAAGCTGGAAGGGAGATTCAGACTGGAGTTGAGGAAGAAGTTCTTCCCCATGAGAGTGGTGAGAGCCTGGAATGGGTTGTCCAGGGAGGTGGCTGAGGCCCCATGCCTGGAGGCTTTTAAGGCCAGGCTGGATGAGGCTCTGGCCAGCCTGATGTAGTGTGAGGTGTCCCTGCCCATGGCAGGGGGGTTGGAACTGGATGATCCTTGTGGTCCCTTCCAACCCTGACTGATTCTATGATTCTGTGATTCTAAGTAAGGAAGTAAGAAAGTAAGAAAGCAACAAAGTAAGAAAGTAAGAAAGTAAGAAAGTAAGAAAGTAAGAAAGAAATAAGAAAGTAAGAAAGTAAGAGGAGGTGCAAAGCCATCAAGTTATACCTGACTGCTGTAGTTTTGCAAATTACTGTTCCAAAGATCTAAAAGCCTAAATCCAAAGCAGATTTTATTACAAAATATGTGGCAGACTAGTAAGGGGGAGTCAGACAGTGCTCCAAGGGCTCACCCCATCACTGAGAATGCCACCAGATTTTCAAGATCTCTGTGCCAGCTATTTACAAGAAGTCAACTAATGCCACTGCAGCACTCCACACAGGTTCTCTTTCATGATGCTCAGGAAAGTTGCTTACAGTGTTTGCAAATGTTTCCAGATGAAGATACCAAGGTGAAGCAGCTGCTCAGAAGGTGTGCAAGCAGTGCAAAGGTGTTATATCTGGAGGTGCTAAGTACCTGCCTCCCTTCCTGACACCAGTGGATCATAGGGCTGTGTGCCTCTGTAAAAGCAGGTCACTTCTTTGAGTCCTTTGGCTAAGGATGGAGACAATAGAAATGTTCACCTGTATTTGAAAATCACTACATGATTAAAAGCAAATACAGAATGTGTTTAGACAATAAATTATTCCAGACTTGTATTTCTGACTGCTTGATAGAAAAAAATACATCAATGAAAAGAAAAAGTATACATGCTTATGGAAATCTGTGGGTGAAAGCTCCATGTGTTGATATTGGAACTTAGCTAAAATTAGTGTTTTCTGGCAATTAAGGGTTGGCCCTGAACTCTCACACCTTAGAAATGCTTAGTTCACAGTTTTAAATGGGGATTTTAATACTCCCTGGTACCATGATTCTTTTTTTTTGCACATGTATAATTCTTTCTCTGCTGTTGAGTCTTTTGTCAGGGACATTATACTGTGTGACAGCTTAAGCACCTCTGCAGTTATCAAGGTTTCTGGTTTAATTTGCCTTGCTTTAAGAATGCAAAATACTCAACTCTTCCTTTTTCTTTCCTTTCTGCAAGCCACCAGTCCCCTACCTCCGCACCCCCCCCCCAAAAAAAAAACCTTAAAAGAGTTTTTATGTGGTGTGGTTTGGGTAAAACTAATGTGGAGGAGGTTGAAGGCCACCAGGAAACATTAATAGTTCTCTTCAGTTTTGTTTTCTTTTAACTGTTAGGGCCTAATGAGAGCACTGCTGTGAAATTTTGGATACAGTTTTGGCAAGGCTGTGCTGATCCATCAGTGAGGCCTCCTTGCTGAAATGAACACCTCCAGTAAGCTTTTAATGGCCTTTGTAAACAAACAGAATAATTCCCACTAACTGCAGAAATGAGTTCCATGTTTATTTATTTTACTTCACAGCTCCTATTAAGTTGATTTAATAAAATTCAGCACATAATGTTTTTTGGTTTTTTTTTTAAACAAGCATTAAATAAACTGGAACTGGGAGCTGAACTCTGCATGGTGCTGCTGGTATTAATGGGTTCAAAAGAGGCCACAAGACTCTAGCTGTCCCTGTGTGGTGAGAGCAAGGCTGAAACTCCATGAGGTGCTGAAGATGATCTCAGGGTGAATATAAATAACTGCCCAAAATACAGCAATCACCTGGGAGCTGATGGGAAGACTGAGTAGCTAATGGCTCAGGACTTTTGTCTCACAGAAACAGTGATCAGGCATTGGAATGGGCTGAGTCACCAACCCTGGATGTGTTGAAAGGTGGTTTGGATGTGGTGGTTTGGGCTATGGTTCAGGGGTAACCCTTTTAGAGTGGGGTTATTGGTGGGATTTGGTGATCCTGAGGGTCTTTTCCAACCTGAATGTTTCTGTGATTCTGTGATCTAGATACACAGTTCTGTGTGTGGACCTCCTCCAGGGTCACCTGAGAGAAGGGCTTTATTCTTTCTTGTTCCTTGTTTTAGCACCTGAAGGTAACAGTTACAGACATGCAATCCCTGACTTAGCCCCAGTTTACAGTGTGAGAGCTGAAATCCCCCTCCCACACCCACAGCAACCAGGCTAGCTCAGTCTGGAGTCAAATGGAGCTATATTTACAGGCAAAACTGCAATCTATGACGAAACGCAATGAATATGTACAAATAGACACTGCTCACAACATTTACAAGTATGTACAATCAACAGAAAAACACAACCAAGCCCCTTGGGCCCCCTAAAAGAGAGAGGCCATGCTTCTTTTCCTCCCCCCCCTTCTCCTCAGAGCAGGCAAAAGGGAAGAAAGCCAAGAAGCAGAGAGGCTGTTAGGCTTAGCCTGTCAAGGTCAGTTTACAGGTGTATGTTATCTTCAGCCAGGAGAGAGAAGCAGCAGGCAGACAGACACAGAGAAGACAGACTGCCCCATTGTCCTGCTGTCCTGTATCTTGTTTTGAGTACTGGCTGTTAAACATTTCTCTCTCTCCAATGGAAGAATAATCATTATTTGCTTTCTTACACCCAACAGTGATTTATTTACATTCCTTCACTTTCTCTGCTCGAACTTTGTGAGAACAATCACAGACATAGTCTTAAAACCATCACAGCCCAGCCTTGTGTTTGCTGAAACAACTCACTGCTGGCTACCCAGCTGTGAGAAGCTTCAGGTTATCTTTGCAGCAGAAGGTGTGACAAACCTGATTGAGTCTTAAATCATGAGATGCACATGATTTCTGTGCATATTTTCTAGGGAAGCCTGTGAGTCTCCTCATTCCTCAAAGATCTATTCCAAGGAAAAAGAAGAAATGTGAAGATGTTGACCTAACTATTAATGGTGAGAGGTGAAGACAATGGAAACAAGAATCATTTGGATTTCAGGTACTCTGAGAAGGAAGTCAAGATCCAGGAATAGACCTGATGTCAATAACTCAGGTAAAGGTCTTTGCTGCTTTGGGCTTTGTACTTTTCTCTTGTTTGCTTCTCTTTTGTGGTCACATTGCCAAACTTGAACCCTTATTTATGGGAATTTACCAGAGAATCCAGTTGTAGAAAAAGCTATAGGGTCCTTACTGGGACCTGTGCTGTTTAATATTTTTATCAATGACATAGTGAGACTGAATGCATCAGCAGCAGCTTTGCAGATGACACCAAGTGGTGTCATTGATACACCAGAGGGATAGGATGGCATCCAGAGGGACCTGGACAAGCTGGAGAGTTGGGGCCAGGTGAACCTTATGAAGTTCAAGAGGAGCAAGTGCAAGGTTCTGTACCTGAGTCAGAACAATCCTCACTATCAATGCAGGCTGGGGGATGAGGTGTTAGAAAGCAGCCCTGTAGAAAAGGATTTGGGGGTGCTGATGGATGAGAAGCTGGATAGGAGCAGGCAGTGTGAGCTTGCAGTCTAGAAGGCAAATCACAGCCTGGGCTGCATCAAAAGATGCATTGCCAGCAGAGCCAGAGAGGTGATTCTGACACTTTGCTTTGCTCTGGGGAGACCTCACCTGGAGTACTGCGTGCAGGTCTGGAGCCCTCAATATAGGAAGGACATGGACCTGATGGGGAGAGTCCAGAGGAGTGCCACGAAAATGCTCAGGGGGTTGGAGCAGCTCTGCTACAAGGACAGGCTGAGGGAGCTGGGGGTGTTCAGCCTGGAGAAGAGGAGGCTCCAAGGAGACCTAATAGCAGCCTGCCAGTACCTGAAGGAGGCCTACAGGAAGGATGGAGAGAGACAGTTTACAAAGGCCTGCAGTGACAGGACAAGGGACAATGGCTTCAAACTGGAGAAGAGCAGATTTAGATTGGATGTTAGGAAGAAGTTCTTCACTATGAGGGTGGTGGAACACTGGAACAGGTTGCACAGGGAGGTGGTGACTGTGGGGAGGTCAAACTGGATGACCTTTGAAGGTCCCTTCCAGCCCTACCATTCTATGATTCTATGACTCTATGATTTCTAAAAGGTCTTTGTGAGATACTGAAGCAATACACACCTGGAGGCATCATGCCCATGCCAGGTAAACTGAGATAAACTATGACAAAGACCAGACTTAGAGGACACCTTGCAACATAGGATTTCCTGAGGAACAGTTCATGACAATTTTACATAGAGGCCCCAGCAGAAAAGCCAGTTAGAGTCCTTTGAAGATGTCAGCAAGCACATGATGGTCTGATAAATGTGTTTGGATTTCCAAAAGGTTTCTAGCAAAATCTCTTGCTGGGAATTTTTAAGGGCAATTAAGAGCTGTGGTATAAAAGGAAGGCTATTTAATGGCTGAATAACTGGTTACAAAGTAGGAAGAGAAAAGTAAGAGCAAATGTTCAATTCTTGCAGTAGGCTTTCCCCCAGGGGTCTGTGATAACATGCGTGCTGTAAAACATACTCATAAGCAAGCTGGAAATGTGGTGGCAGATGCCAGTGTGGGCTGAAGATGGTAAGTAAGTCACAGAATCACAGAATTATTGAGGCTGGGAATGACCTCTGAGATCATCAAGTCCAGTCCTAACCTAACACCACCACACCAGATAAACCATGCCACCAAGTGCCACATCCAAGCTTTTCTTCAAGACCTCCAGTGATGGCAACTCCACCACCTCCCTGGGCAGTCCAACACGGTGTTGTCTTACATCATGACTGTGTGACCAGGCCAGTAGCAGGAAAACTGCAGGAATATGCTGCATTTCTCTCAGGGAGCTCTGCAAACTATGGCAGAAGTGGCTTCATGTGATGGTGAGACCATCTATCCAGTAACACTTGCATTAGCACGTAGGCAACTGCACATGGGAGATAGATAAGCTCTGCCCAGTGGGAAACAGAGGCAGAGGCAGAATGTTGTTTTTTCTCTCTTCTTCCACTAATTTTTTCAGTCACTTTTAGGCAAGCTCCTTCATTTCTCCGTGTTTCATTTCTTCCACTGTAAAATAAGACTAATGATGCCAGGCTGCCTCACAGGAAAAAAAAAAAAAAAAAACAAAAAACCAAAACCAACAAAATTTGGTTTTTTGTGACTCTCTGGAAAATCCTTTCTAACAAGTGCTGTGGAGTCATGTCAATAAAAACAGGAGACCACGACTCAGCACCTGCAGACATCCCCTTGTCTGTGCAAGTTGGAGCCCTGAAACACAGGTGGGAGCTGCCCAGCAAGATCATTAGATCACCAATACTGGAAAAAAAGGAACATGATGTCTAACAAAGTGCAGTGGCCACCTTGGAGTTCAGAACACCCAGGAATCTTCCCTGATTGAATTTTAAGAGGCAATTCCTATCCTGCTTATTTTAGGTTTACCTAGGGTTTATTTACATACTCCTGTCCTCACCGAGAGTGCCCTGTGACTCTGATTTTCTGACCTATGCCAGAAAATCCTTTCTCCTTCTCCTCAGACAGACATCCCATTCCTTCCTCAAAGCAGGGAAGGGTTGGAAGTGCTTTCCTGAGCAGGGGAGGGTCTTCCAGCACAAGCTGAAGCAGATTCATGAATCAGGGCCAAGACGCCGTGTTTCTCAAGGGTGACGGTCACAAAGAGGCATTTCAGGGCTTGAAGGGAAGATTTATGAGCATGGTTCTGAGAAGGGAGAGCAAGCAGTTCACTGCAGTCCCCACAAACAACCACCACAAAAAGAAAAACACCCAGCCCCATTTGTGTTCAAACTGGAGTGCTCAAAAGGAAGGCATTGTGCATGCTGCCAGTAAACAAAGGGAGAGATATCTGGAAGCGATAAAGCTCGGACTGATAAAAACTTCCCTCCTTCTAGACCCAGGCCACACACACTCTAAATAAAATGTGCCACTTAAGGGATGATTTGTGTTGATAAACCTCGGGTGCATTGTTTTTCCAAATGTCCTCTCCCAGTTGGGAATTTCACACTTGGGCAAGCTCCAGTCGCAGCCTCACCGAGTGCCAGCCTCCCTCGCTGACCCGACCCTCTCTTGTTTATACTGCTGTTTACACATTGCTTAACAACCTATGCAAAAGGAGCTCTGATTACTTTCACTCATGGGCAGTGCAGAGGTTCAGGCAGGCTCTGAAGCACTGCCAATGTTGTGCTGCTTGCTGACACAGAGCTTCCCCCACTGCTCAGCAGGTCAGAGGTCAGGTTATGTGATGGGCTAATCATATCTGGGGACACAGCCCCACAAGGCTGGGGCCATGCTGTAAACAGCCAAAGGAGAAAATGTCTTGAGTAGGAGCCAGGTTTCAAGAGGCTTGCTCTAACCATAGAATCACAGAATTATTTGGGCTGGAAAAGACCTCTGAGATCATCAGCCCAGCCTATGACCTAACACCACCCCATCAGCTACACCATGCCAACAAGTGTCACATCCAAGCTTTTCTCAAAGACCTCCAGTGGTGGCAATTCCACCACCTTCCTGGGCAGTCCACCCCAGTGCCTAATCAGCCTTTCTGTCAGGAAGTGTTTCCTAATATCCAATCTAAACCTCCCCTGGCACAGTTTCATACCATGCCCTCTTGTCCTGTCACAAGTTGCCTGGGAGAAGAACCTGACCCCCACCTGACTACAACTTCCTTTTCAGTAGTTGTAGAGAGCTATAAGGTCCCCTCTAAGTCTCCTCTTCTCCAGGCTGAACAACTCCAGCTCCCTCAGCCTTTCCTCAGATGACTTTCCCTCCAGCCCCCTCACCAGTCTCACCATGAGACTCACCTTAGAGCTATCATCAATCTGCTATAATGCTTGGGTTTGGATCTGGGACCATGCTGTAAACAGCCAAAGGAAAAAAAATGTTTTGAGTTGGAACCAAGTTTCAAAAGGCTTGCTCCAACCATGAGACTCACCTTAGAGGTATCATTGATCTGTTGTCATGCTTGGGTTTGGAGTGGTGCAACACATGTGCATCTCCATGGGGTCAGAGTTGTTTTGAAAGTCAGTTAGCTTGGATGAAGTCTGGATGCAATGCTGCATATCCCTCCCCTTCGAGGCCAGAGCTCAGGAATACTCCTTAGATCACTCTAAGTTGTACCACTGATGTTGTATTTTTTCCATGCAATTGGGAAGGATCTCTGTGGGCTTTGTGCCCCAAATGTCTTTGGTTTTAAAATACAGTGCATACAGTTGCTCTGAAGAGGAGGCACAAAGTCTGCAGACTGATTTCTGGTTTACAGAAGAATAAATTTTGTTTGAGCCCAAATCGTTTAATTAGTACCTTGGAAAGCTATGTAAACTTGATATAAATTATGAGGGTGCTGCCCTCTCTGATTTACTCTGTTTGAAAACCTTGAGGGTCTCTAGCCTGCCTGGACTTAAAAATACTAGCATTTGTTTCCATTAAAGCTATATTTTAAAAGCTTGGACAGGGTGTGGGAGTGCTGATGTCCCTTGATTAGCCACAGATACCACACAAGAAAAATAAAGTTCCTAAAACTGTTTTCCCACCTCAGTCTTTCCTTCCTGCTCCATCCCAGGATGCTCCCAATAACAAGAGCACAAAACAGAGTTGTGCTTCTGAAAATTTGTGCAGGGATGTGTACCTCAAAGGGTAGCCAAAACATGAAAGTTTCACATAGCTTGTAGGTAAATTTTAGACCACTGGGGCCTGTAAGTTAGATACCCAACTCTACACATGAAATCCCTTCCTTACAAATGATATTTGACACATCAGCCTGTGAAAATGATTGCCCTAGACATCAGACTGATGTTTATTTACCAACATGTTAGAAACTGCAAAAGCAAGCTAAGGATGTTTCACAAAAGTGTTTCTAGAATATGAGAAAACATCATTTAATGAAAACAAGCAAAACCCACAACCAGAAGAGTGGAAATTCCAGGAAAACTAGATTTTTTTCATGCTGTTTCCATAAGTCCAGAGAGAAACAACATACATGACCTGCTCTCTGTGCAAGACACTTAAATACATTAATCAGAAAAATGACAAGTCTATTAGTCTGGGATAGCCAGAAAGAGAGCTCATACTTGGGAAGGAGAGTTAGGAGATCAGCCCAGACTAATTATCCCAGACCTTGAACTGAGCTCTCTGTCCCTGCATACATTCATCTCAGCATTAGACAAGTGTGTTTTAAAGAGGGTGCCACATGTAAGCTCTTCATTAAGCAAATCTTAAGCAGCGAGAGGCCAGTGAGCTCACTGCTACTGAAGAACAGATGATGCAAATTTGGTAGCAAAACTGCCCAGCTTGGGCAATGCAAGTGAAGAATCACAGAATCACAGAAACATTCAGGTGGGAAAAGACCCTCAGGATCACCAAGTCCAACCCAGAACCCTACTCTACAAGGGTCACCTCTAAACCATATCCCCAAATACCACATCCAAACCACCTTTAAACACATCCAGGCTTGGGGACCGAACCACTTCCCTGGGCAGCACATTCCAATGCCTGACCAATCTTGCTGGGAAAAAATGTTTCCTAATGTCCAATCTAAACCTACCCAGTGGCAGCTTGAGGCCATTCCCTCTTGTTCTATCACTAATGACCTGTGAGAAGAGACCAGCTCCAGCCTCTCCACAATGTCCTTTCAGGTAGTTGCAGACAGCAATGAGGTCTCCCCTCAGCCTCCTCTTTTTCAAACTAACCATCCCCAGCTCCTTCAGTCACTCTTCATCAAGTTTATTCTCCAGGTCCTTTCCCAGCTTCCTTGCCCTCCTCTGCACTGTCTCCAGCACCTCCACATCTCTCTTGTATTGAGGTGCTCAAAACTGGACACAATCCTCGAGGTGTGGCCTCACCAGAGCTGAGTCCAAGGGGACAATCACTTCCCTACTCCTGCTGGACACAGCATTTCTAATTCAAGCCAGAATACCTTTGGCTTTCTTGGCCACCTGAAACCTAACTAGAGCTTCACTCTAGTCTACTGGAGATGTAAGTGAAGGTGCTGTGTTAGCAGTGACAAGAACACTCAGAAAAAGAAGAATGTTCTTGGTCTTCAGACCTCACTGTTGTAATGCACTCAAAACCCCTTCTTTCCCACTCCCCCTTGTGGAATCAGGATGGGAGAAAGAGAAGAGTGTGGGAAAGAGGCAGGAGAACATGACTTTCCCACCTAGGGCCAGGGTCAGTGCACACGGACCCTTCCCCATGCCACGTGTCTGAATCCCTGTGCTTTGGCAATTCTGGGATGCCATAGGTTGAGTTTCCTGCTGGAATGAGCCAAAAGGTAAGCACAGGCTGAGGGAGCTGGGGTTGTTCAGCCTGGAGAAGAGGAAGCTCTAGGGAGACCTAATAGCAGCCTTCCAGTACCCAAAGTGGGCTACAGAAAGGATTCAGAGAGACTGTTTACAAAGTCCTGCAGTGACAGGACGAGGGGCAATGGCTTCAAACTAGAGAAGGGCAGATTTAGATTGGATATCAGGAAGAAGTTCTTCACCATGAGGGTGGTGGAACACTGGAACAGGTTGCCCAGGGTGGTGGTTGAAGCCTCTTCCCTGGAGATATTGAAGGTGAGGCTCGACAGGGCCCTGGGCAACCTGATCTAGTTGGGGATGTCCTGCTGACTGCAGGGAGGTCAGACTGGATGACCTTTGGAGGTCATCTGTGATTTTATGATTCTTCCTACCACAAAGCTTCAACCTCACAGCAAGGTGCTCTAACTGCTGTAAAGCACTGCCCTGCTGCCAAGCTCTCCCGCTGCCATTGCCTGGCTCCTTGCATCGTGCATTGTGGATTATGAACTGCAGTTCTGGGAGGCATCCCAAAAACAGGAGACCCTAAGAGGAATCCTCACAATGACAACGCTGCCTTGTGAGTAGAATTGGAATATTTTCCTAGAGTCTCTGGGGAATTGCCTGCCTCTTGTTAGTAGGGGAATAGGCTTGGCTTGGGGACTACTCTTTTTCCAATTACTGTTCTTTAAACTGCTTGTTAGTGCTTTTATATATATATATATATGTATGTGTATATATGTATATATATACACATATATATATAAAAATAAAATATTTTCCAACCAAATACCAAATATGTCAATTTTTCTAACTTTGTATATAGTTTGGTGTGTGTGTTTAGATTACGAAATAATTTATAGTATTTATGTATAATATAGAATACATATTATATAATAATGTATAATTATAATATCTATTATTTCATGTAATATATAATATATACTGACATGTATTATAGTTCTATATTATAATTACCTATTGCATATATAAATATGCATTATGCATATAATATATATAATGCATATATATGTTATATATATTATACATATATTATATATAAAATATGCATTATACATATAAATGTTTTATAT